>JAMQCK010000395.1:0-24985 GCA_024196135.1 Pleurotus ostreatus/Saccharomyces cerevisiae fusant | reverse complement strand
TTCATGTTCGAGATGTCGATGCCGTGGTAATCGAACCAGTCCTGGACGAGGGGGAGCGTGTCGTCGTGCGGGCGCGCGAGCTCGTGCAGCTCGCCCTTGGAGAGGTGCTGGCCGTACGAGTCGTGGCCCGGCGTGCTGACCTCGTATAACTTAGAAATGAGAGTCTCAATGTGCGGCTGAGCGAGGCCGAGGCGCAGGTCGAAGGTGTGGTCGGCCGGGGCGGGGCCGTGGTACTGGAAGCCCTTGGGTATCGTCTCCCAGGCGTGCTTGACGGACCGGTCATCCCAGCGCTTGCCCAGAGGCGACGCTGCCGCGAGGGCGGCGAGGTGAAGTGCGCTGACACCGAGTCCGAGGAGAAGCATGGTAGGGAGAGGCGGGGGAAGAGGTTGCATGCGCGCAGCTGCGGGTCCTTATATACGGGCGTTCCGTAGATGCGATGCTTCCCCGCGGCTTCGCGTGATACGCGGGTATGGCTTCCATTGATTCGTATTGTTGTGACCATCAGTTGAGATGTTCACGAACGTCGGCCCGACGCCTGTGGAGAGATCTGAAGCGTGCGGACGCTCTGTTCAAACGTCTGAAGGCTGTCAGACCCACTGGCGAAGGAAGGGCTTGCATCTGACTGGGGAGGATGCCCGCCCCTATGGCGTGCACCCGGATTCATGTCTTCTTCTCTCACGTGGAAAAGCACAAGGTTTACTTCTCGATGAGGCCTCGATAGACCGTTTTTGGCACGCAGCGATGTGGTCGGTGTCGTCGACGGCGTGGGCTCCCCCATGTAGATAGCACGATGAGCATGGTCCCAAACGCGTTACAATGGAACGCCAAGATTGCCTCATAGTCGGCGACTGCCGCGGTTTTCTCACGAATATATAGTGAAGGTTCGACGTCCTGGACCGACTGACAGCGTCGTCGAGTATGCTCAGGATAATGGACCAGCTTTGTCAGAATCTGACCCAAGCGCATAAGCATTAACAGGCAAAAAGACACGATAAGATACCGGAAAGACCCCCAACGACGAAGGAAGCGACTCCTACTCTATCCTCTGCCTCTTGGCAGGCGTACTCGTTCCATCTTCTAGCTTCGCAGCAGGCGCATTCGCATCGACCGACGAGGAGCTCGCAGCCTGCGCCGCAGCAGCCTCTTCCTCCGCCTTCAGAGCCTCCACCCAGCGACCGCCCTCTGCTCCCTCGAACAGCCAGACATGACTGCAGAATGCCAGTGCGTCAGTGGAAAGCAAGAAGAACACGGATAAGTGCGCACCTGTTCCCGACTCGAGTGGGCGGCGTGTCCAGCATGTCCGACGATGGGCGTTTCTTCATGCTGGGCGCCTCAGGTAGGGTCAATGTCGCCGACCCGCTCTCACGCGTGGCGGGTTCTGGTAGGGACCATCCGAGAACGGAGCAAAGGTGCTCTACGATGCGATCGGCGTCTCCCAGGAGAACAATCTAAGAGAGCTTAGGTCATGAATGTATGAGATTGCATACGAGGACGTACGTCTGGGTTGATATGGCGGACAGGTTGCTTGTTAATCAAGATCTGGAGCGTATTCAATGATTAACTCGGTTCTCAATGGCGGTGCAAACCTGCGGGACAGAGTGCGGCAAATGCACTGTAAGAGACGGGTCAGATTGTGGTGCGAAGCAAGTTGAAGTTCAGCGTACTGATCAAATCCGCTACAGGAGAGACCTATAAGGTAAACACCTGTGAGTACATATATGTCGGAGCGGATTCGGAGTGGCGCACCTTCAGACTCGTGCCGATGATAATCAACAAATCGACCTTGTCTCTATCCTCCTTCAACGCATCGTCGAAGTCGTCCGTCAGCTTTTCGCCAAAGAACGTAATATCCGGCTGCAATCCCCGTCAGTACCTCTCTTTCCTATCACCACATCCCCACCACAACCCCAACCACCCACCTTCATAATCCCCGTCGGAAACACCGGCCCATCGCTCTCGTCCTCATCTTGGCTGTCCCACTTGCCCTCCGCCTTCTTCTTGCTCTGCTTTTTCTTCTTTTTCGGAGCAAGGGACTCCGGCGGGCAGCAAGCGGAGCAGACGGGGACCTTTTTCGACAAGATCGCTTCCTCGATGTCCGTGCCGGGTACTCGCCGGCGGCATTGGATGCAGGATGCGGTGGCGAAGGAGCCGTGGCAGTTGAGCACGCGCTTGACGCCGGCGAGGGTTTCTAGGGTGTCGATGTTTTGCGTGTAGTTCTGGGTGCGGTGAGCCGCTCGAAGTAAACAATGCAACGAGAACATACGCGCAAAAGCTAACGGCAAGACAGACATATGTCAGCGGACGATACACATGTAAGGGGTAAGCCACTTACCTTGCCCTTGTCCTCCACCAGCTTTATGAATCTATGACACGGCGACGGCACGAATTTCGAGGGGTATATTTCGCTGCGAGCAACTCGTTAGATGGTTGACGACGATGACGCTGCACGAGCACTTACTGCGCAAAAGAGCTTGACAAAAGACATCAGTCTACTCATATCTCGACAGCTATGCAACTCACTAGAAGACTAACGCGATTAGTTGACTACTGACATTGTTTACGCAAGCGCTCACCTGCAGGGTTTTCCCTGAAGTAGTGGATATCGAACCTGAGAACAACGTTGTCAGAAAGGCATCAACGCATGTGCGATGCATCTCACATTTCTTGGGGATCGTCCAAGTCATATTCGCCACGCTCCTTCAGATTGGCGTATAGGCCCGTTGAGGACCGGAAGTCCGGAATCCCGCAGCTGACGCCTGACGAATGCAGATGAGCGACGGTTCCACGAGTCTAGTTCAGAAAGCGGACGCACTGATGCCCGCCCCGGTAAGTATCATGATACGCTGGGCACCCTTTATTAGGTTCGCCGCATCGTTAATGGTATTGTATTGTGGCAACTTCTCGCGCATGCGCAGCTCGCGGGACAGAGCTACCCGCAGGAAGAATAGCAAGGTCATCGCTTTCTTGGCGCGAAGCTCTGGGCACTGTCGAATAGATTAGTAGACCGTACTTGGAGACATCGGGAAATGCCGAACCAGGCGGATACCAAAGGCCTCTAGCAGGCTTGGAATGGGGATAGCGCGGGTGACGACATATTCCTTAACCCATGCAGACATGCCTGTGATGAGTGGTCGGTGATGAGAACATCTTATGTATATGTGGCATGCGCATACGAACCTCGCTCCTTCAGGAAATGTAGCATTGCGCGGAGCTCTTGCTTCGAGAACGCTGCCCAGCGTATCAGACGACCTCTTGTGAAAGACGATACTCATGGCGTTGATACTTACTGATTTCTTGCTCTTGTGGCGCAGCGTATAGGCTCGAGATATCAATTTCGTCGTCCTCAGGCCCGTCATCCACGTAGTCGGGGTCGTCACTGGAATTACCATCGCCAGTGATGTCCAGTATCGTACGAGGAGGCTCGGGCGCGCTGTTTGCGCCCGGTGTATCGGCAACACCATTATTATCACCCTCGGGTTGAGCCTCCCCATCCTGCTCTTGAGCAGTGAGCGTATCGAGCAAGTCCTCTATGGTTTCGGGCTCGACGTCGACGTCTTCGGCAGCATTAAGGAAGGCCTGTACTTGCAGAGCTAGCAGCTCTTTAGAAGAGAAAGGTGCGTCCATGAGAGGCCGAGAGAGGCGGGGCGGGACCGCGCCACAGCCGGACTTGATGGTCAGGAAGAAGTTGAAGTCAGGTCTAAGCGGCGGCGATTCTGTGCCCGGACCGATTGCACGCCGAGCGGCGGAGGGGTGAGCCGAAGACATAGCTGTAGACGATCCAAAGCAAGCAACGGGTAGTACAACAAGCTAGATAGCTAGCATTCGAGCAAGGGATGATACAGGGTGGTTCACAACAACAGGCTAGCTCTACAGAAAAGGATCGGTGCACTGGTAAGTATACACTTAGACGCGGCTGTGGTAGACGTCCTTGGGCTGGACACCACCCTGGCCCTTGCGGATGTTCGCCTGCGCCCACCTAGGGAAGGTTGTCAGTAACCAGAGTAGCCAGACACCCACGCGAAGAAGCTCACTTTTTGATACGGATGGACTCGATCTGGATGAAGCCAGTCGTATCCGTCGGCTCGAACCCGCCGAGCTCGTCCATCGACGACTGCTGCTCGTCGTACAGGCCCTCCGCGCTCTCACGGCCCTCAATGATCACGTTGCCCTTGTAGAGCTTCACGCGCACGGTGCCGTTCACGGTCCGCTGGCTCGCGGGGATCGCGCTGGTGATGAACTCGCGCTCGGGCGTGAAGAAGTGGCCGTTGTAGAGGATGCGCGAGAGCTCGATCGTGACGAACTGGTCGCGGAGCGCGCGGACGTTGCGATCGAGAGTCAGGCCCTCGAGGTCGACGTGCGCGGCGCGGAGGATGGTCGCGCCCGGGCTCTCGTAGCAGCCGCGCGACTTGACGCCGATGAAGCGGTTCTCGACGATGTCGATGCGGCCGACGCCGTGCTTACGGGCGAGGGCGTTGAGCGCGAGGAAAATCTCGACGCCGTCGGTGTATGTCTTGTCCGAGCCGGCGACGGTGACCTTGACGGGGATACCGGCCTTGAACTCGATGGAGAGACGCTCAGGCTCCTGGGGAGCGTCCTCAGGAGCGACAGTGAGCTTCCACATGTCCGCGGGCGGAGTCACGGCGGGGTCTTCGAGGATACCGGCCTCGTAGGAGATGTGGAAGAGGTTCTCGTCAGTAGACCAAGGCTTCGCGGCGGTCTGCTGGACGGGGATGGACTTCTCCGCGGCGTACTGGAGAAGCGCCTGACGGCCGGGGAAGCGGTTGTAGAATTCTGCGCAGCATGTCAGGTCCCCGCGATAAGATCAGTACTTTCTTGTACTCACCAGGAATGCGCCACGGGGCGATGACCTTGATGTCGGGCTTCAAGCCATAGAAGGCGAGCTCGAAACGGACCTGGTCGTTGCCCTTGCCGGTGCAGCCGTGCGAGACGTAGCTAAAATGAATATGAACACCGTGCCACAATCTAATCAGATGCAGACGTACTCGCAGCCCTCACGATCGGCGACGCTCATCATCCCGCGGGCAATGACAGGGCGAGCCAACGAGGTGCCGAGAAGGTAGACGTTCTACGAGGGAAGGGAGGGAATTAGGATTAGTTCCCCCTAAGTTAAGAAGTACGCACCTCGTAGATGCAGTTGGCCTGAACCGCCGGGTAGATGAGCTCCTCAACAAACTCGCGCTTCAAGTCCTGTATTGTAAAGTGAGATAGCTTGTCGCGATCATAAATCGTGGCGAATACGCACCTCGAGGAAGAACTTCTTGGCTCCGACCTTCAAAGCCTTCTTCTCAGCGGCGGCGAAGTCCTGCATAGCAGCGTAAATACTAAACTCCCATGATTATTTGTATTCACACACCTCCTCCTGTCCGACATCCGCCATGAAGGCATACACCTCGTATCCCTGCTCGATCAGCCATGCAAGGATGCAGGAGGTGTCTGCGAATCATCTGAGTGCTTGCAAGTGATCAGACACCTTCGAACACGTACCAAGACCGCCAGAGTACGCAAGAAGAACACGACCTTTGGGCGCGGACATTTTGACTTGTGGGGGAGGAGGAATGGGGGAAGACAAGCCGAGTCACAACTCGGACTGGACGCGCCCAAGTTCAAATCAAAGTGATCGCGTGACAGCACGTGTCTGATCCGTGTGACATGCATTGTTCCCGCCTCCTCGTTCCTTGTCCGCTACCGCCATTCCACCGCCATAATCTCTTCCTCGTCCATGCCCGCGCAGTGCGCAGAAATGGACTTCTTAATCAGCGGCTCTGCGCACACTATTAGCAGACGCTCCAACAGCAATGTGCCGAACCGTGGGGAGCCACCTCACGCGCCGCACCGCAAGAAATCACACAAATCCAAGAAGAATGACCCTTCATCGTCGTCTTCTTCCGCTATCCCCAGCATTCCCTCCCGGGGGATACTCAGACGCAACTTGGACTCCTTTGGCCTCCCCCTTCCCAAGAGCAAGTCCTCTCAGCCCGATCCCGGGCCCGCACTCAGAAGCCGTCCGAACATCGCATACACCAGCGCTCCGAAGCTCCCGGAGCCTCCGACCCATGCGCGACACTCTAGTCTCCCTAGCTCAGCCGCAGCAGAGGAACGACGTCTGAACAAAGGGAAGCAACGAGAGTTCATTGAGGACGACGCGTTGAGCAGTGCTACGGAGGCCGATCACTTGCGGGATGAGATAGAGCAACTCAAGAAGCTGGTTCACGAGCAGAAGAAGACGATGAAGAAGCAGAAGAAGGTGCGTCCAAGTCATTCACCGTCACTCTTTCAGATGCTGATTAGTGGCGTAGCAATTGGAAGAACGCGAGCGTGAAGCGTCGAGTGCGAAGCTGGTATGTATAGTCCATCACCTTACTTTCAACGCTCCTGACTCTACCCTAGAACAAGCAAGAGCAAGACGCGCAGATACAGACACTGAAGAGCAAGTGCCGCAAGAATGACGAAGTGTGTATATCTGTGCCAGCTCATCAACGCCACTAAACCCCCCACTAGCTCGTCTCCACAATCGAGGCCGCCATGCAATGCCAAATTTGCATGGATCTCATGGTGAAGCCTTTCGCGTGCGTTGGCATATAGTCCGCTTCACCCATCCCACTTATTCTCACCTAGCCTCTCCCCTTGCGGGCACGTCCTCTGCCTTGAATGCCTGCAGAACTGGTTCCGCAGCGCGCCCACGCAAGAGGAGACCGATCTCGACCCGGAGGACCCCGACTTCGTGCTCCGCCGCCAAAAGTCGTGCCCTTGCTGCCGCGCCGTTGTGACGCGCAAGCCCGTGCCTATCTTCATCGTCAAGAACGTCGCGCAGGCGCTCGCGCGCGCGAAGGATCAGGCTACGCCTCCACCTGCTGCTGCCGAGACGCCTGAAGAGGACCCCTGGCGTGGGATCTTCCTCTCGGATACGGAGTCTGATGGCTACCTGCGCGACGACATGGATGAGGAGTCGCTGTACGAGTATGGCTACACCGACGACGAAGCGTTCATTGGAGGCATGCTGGGCTTCGGCATCTACGCCGAGACGGACCCTGAGTCTGTCATCGGCAGCGACGACGATTTGGGTGGCCTGGACGAGGAAGACGACGAGGACGAGGACGCAGACCCCGAATTCGTGTTCCCCATCTGGGAGCCCCCTGCCGTGCCCTTCATCGACCCGCAGGACTACGCCGGCACGGACGTCACCGACGAGGACATCCGCATGATGCAGCGCGGGTGCACGCTGCCCATGATCCGCCACTACAGCATGCAGTACGAGCACCACCGCGGGCTGACGGCGTTCGTGTCGACGACGGATACGCGCCGCCCGAACGAGTATTGTCTGATGCTTGGGTGGAATGTGCACTTGCAACCGGACGACTTGGACGGCGCGAACTACATCACGGACGTGCTGGACCAGGTGGATGCGATCTATGATGGTCTCGCGCCTGAGATTGCCTGGGATGTGTGGTCGGACGAGGATGGTGTCGTTCACGCGCAACTCAAGGTCCCCGCGCATCCAACGGCCTACACTGATACCGATACGGAGGAGTGGTTGGATTGAGGAACCTGTGCATTGCTCTACTGCATCTTTGCTTTGCATGTCAATATATCAACGGAGGTTCTAACGGATTACCCCCTCTGCACGCACTGTATGTACCGTCCTCACATCGAACTTGCCCCACGTACACCGCATTTGCTTATCGAACCTGCTCTTCCCGACTCTCATGTCATGACGATCCCGCATATAACGACCTCTGCATCCCACCATCATTTCACGACCCACTCACGACGTCCCCAGCTGTGTATCCCGAGATGTGTTCATACATTTTGCCTGTAAATTAGAATAATACTTGCTACAATCGAAAGCGACGACAGCCTGACTATATAACGTGAACGAGTGGTGTGGGTGTGCTGGTACTGTGGAGTATGTAGGTGCCTGTAGCGTGAAGATGATGAAGTGGGGTGGTCCAGGAGGAAAGCTAGGTGTGTACCAAGATATTGTGCGAGTAGCAAACACGGGACAGGGGGTGTCACTGTTATGATGTCGGAGCCGCGACTGTGTTCGGCGAGTTGGGCTCGAGGTTGCGCAGGCGCATCTCGACGAGGAACTCCGAGTCCCGTATGTCCTGCTGCCACTTCTGGAGCGTCTCGTGCATGCCCTCGAAGATCAGACTCGATAAGGTAAGCGAGAGGATGCCTGGGTAGAAGCGCGTGACTAAACAAAGTGTGAGCTAAGGGTACACAGACAGCGAAGAGGGTACTTACAGAGCGCCCTGCCAGCAATCCCCCAGCCAGGGAACATCAGCAAGCAGGCCTTGAAGAGCGCGGCGGGGAAGAGGATGATGAGGAGCAGGCCGCCTATTACAGGCACAATCACTTGCTTGGTAGCAGCGATAGGGTCAGGATGGGTTATCCCGCTGTTGATCATCTGCATTGAACGTCAGTCTCGTATCTCATCGTCAGCCCCGCTGTCGACATACCTGGTTGATCCCTCTAGACAACGAGTTGCGCGGTCCTGCACGCAGGCCGAACGACAGAGCCTTCATGTATAGCAGACCTGTCGCCCACGAGTCCACGAGTCGCACCCGCGGCACGAGCGTCGGATTGGATGTGAACCGCAGTGGCAGGATCAGGTAGCAATCGAACACAAGTGCCGTCAGCGTCGGGATGATAATGCCTAGGCAAATGACCAAGTAGGTGATCTTCGCCAGCCATAACGATCCCCGCTTCAGCACGTAGATGCGCAAGTCGGAGCGCGGGCCCTCCTCGCCGGTTCGCTGCCTGCGCTTGTCTAGTCGGTCGACGGCGCGCATGATGTGGACGCAGGCCCAGATCAGGTAGAAGCCGGCCATGAAGGAGTAGCCGTCGTGTACGTCGTGAGGGATCCAGAGGCGGAAGAAAAGGCGTCCCAACTGCAGCGGCAGGATGAACGCGAGCCCGGCACAGACCGAACCGGTAGTCCAGAAAGAGACGATGAACGCCATGATACGGTAGCGGAAGAGCGGCGGTATGTACACGACGATGAACTCGTCCTTCGGCTTCCGCCTCGATCGCTCGATCTCCGCGTCTTGCTGTGCCATGAGCCGGCGCGACTCGTCATCCACGGGCAAGCCCTCCTCGGTGACCTCCACAGTAGCCCGCATTTCCGCAGGTATCGGGATGTTGTCATTGGCCGGGACGCGACGCCATGTACCGCGGTCCTTGACGAAGTCATTGTACACCAGGGGTCGCCCGGTCCAGAGACTGTCGAGATACGCTGCAACGTATGCGGTCTGGCTTGCAGGCGCGGCAATTTCTTCTTCGTGGGTCTCGTTGAAGAAGTAGGACGAGAGCCGCAGCTGGGAGGATAGCCATTTCCAGACTTTGATGGTCGACGCTTTAATGGCCTTCTTGGGTCTGAAGTAACGCATCGTGTAGGGGAGGGCAATGTGGAGGAAGACGAGGTCGACGGGAACGTTGGAGAGCGGCTCACTAAGAAGCGGTCAGCCACATAGTGCAAAGATTGAAGGAATCATGACGCACCGGGTCTTCCAGCGCAGGGGCAGGACCGCATAGTTTCCGATGGACAACAAGGCAGCAAGGCTGAGGACGCAAAGGCAAACAACCAGCGTGTACATGACCCCGCTCATCAGGATCTTGCGCAAGTGCGCGAGTGCAGAACGGTCAAGAATGTCGCGAATAGGATGCGCGTTCGCGTCTTGAGGATCCTTGATGAACCACATTGCACCTGGGCGCATGATGGTGCGGCACCCGGCTAGTATCACGGCGAAGGTATACCTTTGCGAGGGGTCAGCTTCTTTCCAGGAGATGAATGTAGGATGCGGTGCGTACATGAACATCGTGCCCGCCACCCAGTGGTAGAAGGTGGCTGTCAGCGGAGCGTGCCTAAAGAACTCCGTACGCGCGGCGACATTGACGTCCGAGAACATCCACATCGTGCTCGCGTCGAGGATGAAGCCGCACCCGAGCGGGAACACCGCAATCTCAATGAAGATGAAGAAAGCAACCTACATGCACAATCAGTGTGAGGATCAATGACAAGCGAAAACGGCCTCACCTTCAGGACGACCAACTGCTGCCGGATGGTATTGCGTACGGCCCTAGTCGCGGTCTGCACGTTGCCAACAGAAAGCAAGTTCAGGTAGATGCCAGCGCCGAGCAGAATGACAGAGTAGCCCAAGACAACGGCAAAGGCTCTTTGCGCGGGTTGATCGCCAATGGCAAGCATGATCCAGGTGTTCTTGGCTTCGTGGCCGAACGCCTTGACATGTGCGCCAAGGTTCGCAAGCCACTCTTCTGCTTGCTTTCCGATTACCGTGTCCCAGAAAAATGACGCTTGCGGTTCCATACTGCCAGTCTCCTCGACGGCTCCCGAGCTGAAGGCGCTCTCGACGGATTCATAGGCGATGTCGAACTGAATATTTGGTTAGAATGAAGCGCACGGCCGGCTGAAAGGTGAACGTACAATCTTTGCCAACCACGACTGCAGCTTGTCGGCGATCTTGCTTCCTAGCAGAACCCGGAGCACGAACATGGCCAGGTTCTGGACCATCGGAAGCGCCCAGGCAACCACCATATGCGTCAAGCCGTTGACGATGGGATCCGTCAGTATCCGGATCAGGACCATGGGAACCTGGATGAGCTTGAACAATTGTGGCGGGTTCAGCTGGACAACGCGATGAGCATTTGCGATGTGTCCGGCAGGTGCTACTGCATACCATAAGCAGCGCCGTTGCCTTCCCGATGGTGAAGGGAACCCAGATACCAATGCCAATCGCCGTGTCGAGGACGAAGGTCATCAGCATGGCCTACACGCTTGTCAGTCGCCTTCATCACGCGTGCAAATTTGCGCCTACGTTCTGCAACACATTCCCAATAGGACCTCGCATGCCAATCGCTGCTGGCCGAGTTAGTGCCCTGCCATCAATAGAAGGGTACGCACTACCTTCTAACGCGCCATCCACATCGTCGTCCACATTCCCCTCAATCTCAACCTCTTCCATAGGTCCGCCATTCACCTCTATTCGTCCCCCAACATCGTCAGGACCTCCCGCGTCCGCATGATCGTGCTCGTCCTCCGGCACAAGCTCGCCCTCAATGATGTCTTCTTCCCTTTCGTCCTCGTCCCGATGCCTTTCCTCTGCCGTCCCAAACGCGCCGGGCACATGGCCCTCACCATCCTCTTCCTCATCATCTTCGTCGTCCGCGTCGTCCCCTTTCCGCTCCGGGAAGAACTGGTCCAGCATCTCCTTATTGATGCTCTGCCAGTCATCGGGTGACGGCGTCTCGTCCCTGGCCGTCGCCTTGCCCTTGCCTCCCGTTCTCGACTCGCTGCCTTCCGCCCCCGACTCGGCCTCTGCGACCACGTCGTCAAAGTACCCCTCCCTCAACTCCTCCGGCGCCCTGTACATCGCGAGACTGGGCGAATCGAGCGGGGCAGCGGCGGACGCGGAGCTGCTGCCTGGCGGAGCGAGACCCGGACTCCGCAGCGGTGTCGTGGTCGGTGGCAAAGGAGGGCGCCGAGTCGGCGTCAGGAGAGGCGGGGTCGCTGCAGCAGGGGAGGTAGGGTTGCCCCAAGCGTTGCTTTGCATATTCCCGAAGATACTACCTGCTCCGTTTGAGGAGCCCGCTAGGCTGCCCGGGAATCGGCTAGGTCCAGCGGACGACTGCGGGCTAGGGCCGGCAGCATCTGCATTGTCGGCATAGCTGTTCGATGCGGAATTGGCGCCAAATGAGAACTGAGCACCGTTAGGTCCAGCGATGAACGGTCGACTATACGCGTCCTCCGGTTCCCGCGTGACACCAGGGGACCGCTGCCGCGCAAAGTTGTTGAACGGGCCAGCAGGCGCGAAGAGGTTCGGTCGCGGTGCATCAGGCGGCGCAGTGAAAGTGAAGGCGGTATTGCTAGGAATATTGAGGCGAGGAAGATTCTGGGCAGACGACGAAGACGAAGACTCTTCAGCGATGCTCCACGGATTCGAACCCGACTCGAACGCCCCTGCTGGGAACGCCGCCGATGTAGGACTTGAGGGATACTGCAAGCGATGGCGAATTGAGCCCTCAGCAGTGACAGGGCGCGAAGCAGCCCCGCCCATGATCCGCGCATGCCTTTCTGCTTGAATCGCAGTGTGCTGCCTGCGCGCGTGCACGTTCTGGTATAAGTCGCGCACAGGCAGCTCTTTACGACGCTTGTTCTGCTGCTCTCCCTCGGGTTGCTGGGGTGCAGCGGAGGCGCCACTCGACGAAGGCCCCGCTTGTGCACGACCCCAAGCCGTAGGCGCACTGCGTTCCGGCTCGGTTGGCCTAGCTAGCGGACCTTCGGTTGGCCAGGGTAGCGGGGGATCAGTGATTTCCGTTGCGTGCACCGTACCTCCCTGTACGGGCAAACCGCCAGGAGGAATTTCAATGTAGCGCGACTCGACAAGGGTAGGTAGCCTTGGGCCATACACCGGCTCTGGATCTTCCGGAAGTGGAGGTGCAGGCTGAGGTGGTGCAGGCGCTGGCGCGGGCGCAGGTGCTTCTTCCATAGGTGGTGGCGGCTCCTCGTCCTCAAACACGCCCGGGCGCGCGTTTTGCGCAATCCACTCACGAAGAAGGAAGATCGCGACGAAAGTAAGCACTATGAAGGAGGCGATAATCTGTCCTTGGAAGATGTCCGAGGAAAGGTCGACCCAGGCGGGTGAGAGGAAGATACGGCGGTACCAGGGCATAAGGTCGATGGCTTCAAGCTCTTTCTTGCTCAATTTGGTGACGGTGTCCGCACCGGAGTAAGAGAAGAAGGCTTGCTGGATGAAGGAGCTGTTGGCGAGCCGATTCTTGTCGGCGATCCAGTGCGCGCTGGGGAAGTACGGTCAGTATTGTGGCATTGAGGAGGTAAACTAACACGCACGTTACGTCCCCTAGATTGAAGTACATCCTCCATGCGTAGACAGTTGCCCAGGGTAGCGCTCCGAGCCATATCGTCGCGACCATGAGGGCCCGCAAGCAGAAGATCACGCCAGAAACAACGGACTTCAGCGCACGCCGAGCGATGAGCCAAGGCGGGAGCTTCCTAGGCATGTTGGGTGCGTAGACTGTGGGTGATCAGTCAGCACATTGATGGAATAGATGGCGATATACACACCTTTGGTGAACGCATAAGGATACTTGCACACGTCGCATGTCTTCTTCTTGCTGTGCGCTAGCCATGTCTGCAGACTGTGGCAATATCAGCGACCGCGCTGTGGCAAGGGGGCGAGTTGCGTACCAGTCCTGGTGTATATAGCGTATAGTCCCCGAACATTTGCAAGGGTGAAAGAGCGGCTGCCCAGGCTCCGCTGGAGCACTACAGATTCGACAAGTATCTGGAAGCCGGTCAGCTCGCTTCCCGCGGTGTTATGTAGCGACGCACCCTGCTCGTCCATCTGGGCCTCGAGCTGGAGGGATATCTAACGCGAGTCGTGCCCTGTACAGTCCCGAAGTCTTTACGAGGGATGATGAGCGTTGACAATAAGCAGGCGCCCCGGCCCCACGTGGGGTTCCGTGACATATTCGTGGGAGTGTGACGTGATAGCCGTACGGCCCGGAGAACAATGGCAGTCACCTTTAATACACGAGTTGCCTTCCCCCCTCGCTCCACCTCCCGCGCTGCCGTCGATGCGCGAGCATAGGACTTAAGGCCTCACGTACTCCGTCGCATTTTAACAAAGCAGGGATTGGCTTACCGCGCACAACTCCAGAGAAGGGACAGAATATTGACGCGGTTCAAGTGCGGCTCCAGTCAACGGTTACATTCAAGTTGCGACTTCGAGCGGAAAATTGGTGCCAGTCAATGCATATGCGTTGTCATAGGCATACAAGCCATAACCCGGGGGTGCATAATATACAGTAGTGTACAAAACGATAAGATAATGAGGAATAGAGGGGAAGAAGGGCCGAAGCGTCAAGGCATACAAGCGACGCGTCTATGACCGCTCGCCACGCAACCGGCGGGCGAGGGCAAGGTCCTTCGGCTGGATGGTGACACGCTTAGCGTGGATTGCGGCAAGGTTGGTGTCCTCGAAGAGGGAGACAAGGTAGGCCTCGGCGGCCTCCTGCAGTGCCATGACGGCGGAGGACTGGAAGCGGAGGTCCGTCTGTGGGAAGAGTCAGCAAGTGGTGACAGAGGATGGGCAGTTGGACACACCTTGAAGTCCTGCGCAATTTCGCGGACGAGACGTTGGAAGGGGAGCTTGCGGATGAGGAGCTCCGTCGACTTCTGGTACCGACGAATCTCACGGAGAGCGACGGTACCAGGCCGGAAGCGATGGGGCTTCTTGACACCACCAGCGGCGGCCTAGGGGAGCTGTCAGTACAAGTGAAAGTTTTCGAAGACAAGTCCACATACGGCAGTCTTGCGCGCCTGCGACTTGGCAGCGAGCTGCTTGCGGGGCGCCTTGCCACCGGTAGACTTGCGAGCGGTTTGCTTCGTGCGGGCCATTGCTGAAGAGTGTAGAGTGGCTGGTGGGGCGACTTTGACTTGGTGTTGACGAAGCGGCGGTGATGGAGGTTGGGAACAAGAGGGCACGCCGTATATATCTGAGCTCGGTGTGATCGTGACAGACGCGTGCGTGACCGTGTTTTGTTGATCTGACGCGCTCTGTTGATCAGTCAACAAAAGGAAATCAGCACAGCCACCAGCGCGCCTATTTAGGCAAGCCGGCGGAAAGCAGCGGGTCTCCCAACCGACTTGCCTCTCGCCCTCATCGCGCCACTCGCGATCTCAGCAACCTTCAAGTCAACCACCTTAACCAACTCTACTCTTATCAACAATGTCTGGCCGTGGAAAGGGCGGAAAGGTGAGCAGCTGGCGGCGCGCTTGAGTGGCTTTGGGACTTGGTGGCTGACGGTGGATGCAGGGCCTTGGCAAGGGCGGCGCGAAGCGTCACCGCAAGATTTTGCGCGACAACATTCAGGGTGCGTCTGCTCTACTTGGCGGCGAGTTCGCCTTTGCTGACTTGGCCCTCAGGTATCACGAAGCCCGCTATTCGCCGCCTCGCTCGTCGTGGTGGTGTCAAGCGTATCTCTGGCCTCATCTACGAGGAGACCCGCGGTGTTCTGAAGATCTTCCTTGAGAACGTGCGCAGATCGCTCTTCCTCTCCCCCGCGCCCTTCGCTGACTTGCCTTTCAGGTCATCCGCGACTCTGTCACCTACACTGAACACGCGAAGCGCAAGACTGTCACTGCGCTCGATGTCGTCTACGCCTTGAAGCGCTCAGGGAAGACCCTCTACGGCTTCGGTGCATGATCTCTCACCCTATTCACTCTCGTCGCTTTGTATCTGTATCGTATCATGTATTAGTATTTATGTAGATACCTCCAGCACTCGTATGCATTAGAATAGGCTTATTCATATGCGACATGCCTCTGCAAACTCTTCCCAAAGTTCGAAATGTGCGACGATCCATGTGAATGGCTGCTGAAGCTTGAAGAGTGCACAAGTCCGGCCAGGTTCATGGCAAGGGCCAGATCATGACGCTGGCGATAGCTCCGACGCAAGGAACGTTGACTTTGCGATCCGCGAACGATAATTACACTGCATTGACTATGATACACTGATTGTATGAATGAGGTGAGTGTCAAGTTCGATAGCAAGCTATATAACTCGCACGACAGTGGTCCAGAGAGGCGCGACAGAAATAGTATTCATGCTAGCCTCTTCACCGGTCCGTCGCCCTGTGACCTGAGAGCCATTGCGTGCACTTCGCGCCGCAAGTCCCTCCAGAGATCCGGCCCATAGTAGTAGTAGAGGTACCCAAACAGTGCGCCGCCCAGATGTGCCCAATGAGCCATGAATCTGCGAGGCGGGTAAGCGTCTACGCTCATGAGAATTAAATCGAATACTCACGACCAGCCGAGGATGATGCCAGTAAGGTCGAAGATTATAGCACCAGCGACACCCGTCTGAATGTTCATCGAGAACCCGGGCGGGAAAAATAGCGCGACCTCGGCGTTGGGGAACGCGAGCGCGGTGATGACCAAGCAAGAGTACACCGCGCCCGAAGCGCCCAAGCTCGGCAACAACGCCCTCTTCAACTTCCCCTGCAGTACCTGGACCTCGGATACCGGGGGCTTCTCGATGGGAGTGGGACGGGGGAACCAACGCCTGCGCGCGGGGGTGGTGCGCTGGACGGCGTCGGCCCAGGTCTTCGTGCGGCCAACGGCGGAGGCGGCGGTGGCGGCCTGGCGGGCGAGGGCGGCAGCGTACTGACGGATGAGGCGCGGGTAGGTGACCTTTACTTGCACGACGTGCTGTGTGAGGGAGGAGAAGGCGCCGGCTGGTGTCGGTGCGTGAGTGGGAGATTTGAAGAGGTGGGAATATGGTGCTCACCGACGCAGAAGAAGGCAACGAAGTGCCAGAAGGGCGACGCCTCGAAGAGGCCGTGCACCTCATCCAGATCGGCATGCTTCATGAAGTGTACCGCTGTCGATGAACCGAAGCCCTCGAGGGCGAACATGTTGACCAAGAAGTGGATGATTTCGGCGTGGCTGCAATCGTCCGTCAACACGACACTCCCACCAAGTACATCTCTCATAGTACTCACGCGAAGGTCGAGGTCAGCATCGTGATAGACATGCCCGAGAGCGCGCTGTGCACAAAGTACTTCCGCATGAACGGCTGGAAGCGCGGGATATTCTGCAAAATGAAGACCACACTCGTAGCGGCGACCACCTTCCACACAGCCTTCTTCGGTGCGCTGGCGTCCGCGATGGGCTGGAAGATGGTGACGAAGAGCTTGCTGACGTTCGCGCGTACGGTTATTGGGAACGCGCTCAGAAAGCTATGAATGGACCGGTGGTATCCGCGCAGTTTCTGGTAGATTGTAAGCCAACGCTCATTTGAAAGGCGAGAGCATTTGCAGACGTACCTCAACGAGAGCTTGCTGCTGCTTGATACGCAGGTTTAGATTGGTCACAGCTACCCAGCTGGATCCATAGCGAATAGTATCGACCCAGTAGTTCGTCGATCGCTCCGTGAGCCAGGCAGCAGTAGAGAATGCGAAGGCACTGAAGCCAACAAACCACTATCAAGGTGTCAGTAAGACGGACATAACATACGCAGAAGTACGCACCAAAACCTGTCTCGCCACCCCCGGCCTCGCCACCGTCTCGTAGAACGTCCCGAGCTCTTCAGCTTGTTCAGCTTGCGCCTGCTCACGGACAGTCTCCGAGAGCTTCTCCAACTCGGGAGCACCATCCCTCGGATGCCTACTTCCCGGAGGTATCCTAGCGGCCAAATTCCGAGTCCAGGAGAACTGCCGGTACGGGGAGGGAACCCGCGGCGCCCCCACGAAGGCTCGCGCGCTGAGTGTGCGACATGGGAGAAGGGGGGCGGTTCTGAGTACACCGAATGCCCCTGCACGGGCCGGGCCCAGCCACATAGAGGTCGGGGAAAGGATCTGTGTTTGCTCGGAGAACGCGAGCGCAAGGGATGGAAGGTACGATGCCGAGACGCGCAAACGGCGGCGGCGGGTGGGCGCGCCGCGGACGCCGCTTTCCCACGCGCTTGATCACCGGCGGCGTTCTCCGAACCCTTGTTGGCCAACCTTTCGATACTGACTGGACCCCATTCATTACGACTGCGATACACACCTAGCTGCTTCGCCTCCAACTACTCAATCCTCATCCTATTTGGACAGCTCATACGATCATACGCGGTACCGACTCAGCGTAGAGGGGTGAGTAGGCCTCGCCCTCGATGACTGAATAACATCTTCCGATTTAGTACCCGAGTGTTGCATGTTGTGGATGCTGACGTGGGCAATCATGGAGAGGAATCAAATTGGAACGAAGCCATCCCGGCGATATAGTGAAGAACGTCAGTGGGCTACCAGCAAACCCCGCGCAACTGCTTCGAAGTATGCGCAGCCCCAGAATCCTGCGAGTCACCCACTGACGCAAGCAGACAAATCAGGGCACACTTCAGCTGCCGAACTTTCGGAGCTTGACCAACTTGACTGACGAGTCACCACCCTCATCTCCTCAGTCGTTCTCCCCTCTCTTCGCGCGTTCATCTGCGCCCTGGCCCGCTCTCATCATCTTCTGGCGCTCTAGCACAATTACCCAAGGCCCTACAGCGGTGAAGAAGCCAAGGCACCAGCGCCCAGTCGCATTACCAACCTTCGCCGCTTCGTGGCAAGAAGCCAGAAAAGCTGTTGAGCTCGTCGTGCCTTTCGCGAGGCAAAGGTTCTAGGGGCGCTTAGCTCGCTCGGAGCGGCTGGGTACCCCAATCTGCGGAGACGTGTATTGACGTGGCAGCTCATTCTATCAGCGCTCTTTTGTTGGCCGAATTCGACTGTCTTCACGTTTCCTCTCTGCGCTCGTATCGCCTCACAGAAGCTCACGGGGGGTCGTTGCTCTCAATGTTATGATCAAGGTTTTGATCAAATAGGCGCCAGGTCGGTGCGCCCATTTTCGGAATTGTAACTTGCTCTGGAATCTGGATTGACCGTAATCCGACCGCAGACGCCGCCCCTTGTTCACAGCGAGTCGATTTCGTCGGCGGCGGGGTGACGAACCAGCCGAATTCAAAGATATCCTTCAGGGCGGCGCCTAACTGATTGTAAACGGCACCGACGATAAAGACTGTGAGTCGCCCACACGCGCCACACTTGTTGTCAGTTGCATCTCCGCGAAGCTTCGCTCTGAATTGCACGCGCAGACAGGCCTAGTTCTCGCGAGGTCGCGCCTCCGCTCCTGTGCGACTGAATGCGATCAGGTTCGTCGACAGCGCCAGTGCCGTGGTGGACACTGCTCTGGAGTGAAGTCTGACTCGCTCAGATCAGCGGGACCGTGTCAGAAGCTCTCATGTATGTAGAGCCATTGGACTGAATCTTGCAAGGCTTGAACTAGTTCATAGCCAACAGGAAGCGAACCGTTGGAGGACCCCATGAGCCCAGCTTGCCGCCGCTGGCAATCCTTGATCTCCGCTAAAATCCTGCCATTGTCGGACAGACCCAAAGGTAGGTCGGAGGGCGCCGAGCCCAGGCTGATATACTGTATGTTTGCTGAGGACATTCGTTCCTTCCGAGATTCGGACGCCAGATATGCTTTGGATATAAAATCTATCTAGTCTGAGAACGACGTTGTAGTATTGTAGCATTCGGATATCCACTAGTCGATAGATTCGGCGCTTGTTCATCACCAGGACTGCACATTGGTTGACACCTCACAAGTTCACTGATTAGAAATGGCCGCAAGGAAGTGAGCAGCAGCGGACACGGGTGGCATGCCCAGGATGTCGCTGCCTGTCCCTGTGAAGCCGCCGACTATTTTCTGCATCGGTACGCGAGCTCACCAAGTCCTCGAAGACTTTTAGTGCCTCGTCGATATCCGGCCTCTCGTCTGGCGAAGGACGAGTCATCATTCCCGCAAGCGGGGCAAGGAACTCAAGACCATCGTAGTACGACTAGACCAGGCGCGTCAGCATCCGCGACAGTGAGCGAGTCCGATACCGACGTACATCAATCAAAGTTTCGCGGAGCACGTTTCCGAACTGGTAAATATCGACCTTGAACGGATCGTACGGCGTGTCCCACGACAGTTCCGGGACGGTCTTATCCTGTCCGTACACCCCCGTAACACGCGAATGCTTGTCGGGAAGCATGGAGCAAAGTCCGAAGTCGATGAGATAATACTTCATTGGCGCCACTTTTGAGCGATCGTGGTATTTGAGGCCATGAGTGGCAGCGTCCGGAGGACTCCAGGGGGCGCTGAAATGAAACCCTCCCGGAACCAGCCGCGACGCGTCCATCATGAGGTTTAGGGAGCAGAAATCCCTGTAGGTAACGTCCATAAGTCGCGAGAGGTTGGCGTACATTCAATTTGCCGCGCACCTGTGAGCTATGTGATGCTCGTGTAAGAGTTGCATGCACTGTGTCGCGTCAATAAGACAAGACATATAGAGGGGGGAGCACGACATACCTGCATAAATTGGCGCACTGCATCTATGGCCTCGGAAACTCGAAAAAAGGGCGGATCGTAGAACAACCGAAGCAAAGGCATGACGAGCAAAGCTTCCTCATCGTCGTCAGGGAGAAGTATAATGTCAAGAATGGGCACAACCCGGTTCCTTTGATCAGGCTCAAGCTGAAGGACGTGCCGCATCGCAGGAATCTCGTCTGTCCACGTTCTTGTGCGCCGAAGAACACATCGAGAGCCGTCGGTTCTCACTGCATCAATGACGGCTGGGTACTGGGATTAGGTGGGCATGAGTTAGAGAGAGACAAGTGAATGAAGGGGAACTTACTAGGGTATGTGCTTCGTCTTCGAAGTGATCAAGCTGGTACCATCTTCGCTTAGCGCCCAGGGAGCGAAGCGGAACATGGCCGGGTTCGAAGCGTGAACGCAGCCTATATCCTCGATGGGCGAGGAATTCGTAGTGATCGCACCAGAACATCTCATGGTCGAAAAGCCACTCGTCTTGAGCCTCCATATCGTAGATATGACGCTCAGTGAAGATGAGGGTAGCTCGAGAGCATGGTCAATTACATAACCCGGACCTCAAACCCAATTCGTCCCAAAATCCCACGTTGTACCGTTGTATACCCAAGGAGATAGGGCACGGATTCGAACCAAACGCGAACCGAACTGTCATGCTAGCCAGGCCATTCGAAGACCTCACAGCGAACACTGCACGACATCCGCGCCCCCGATGTCATCTTGATTCTAACTTGCGGTTCCAGACGATATGACTAACCCTCTGCACACAGCGGCGCTTAACTCTGTCTTCGCGCATACTTAAGTTGGGCTCCTCCCAATGCTTTCCATAGCCTCTCGCCTTCCCTCACATTGCCATGCCTCCTCGTGATAGGTCGCCCTCAGCCCTGTTCAAGAAGATCACACGCCCTGCGAAAGACCTTAAGGAGGCCACCAGGAAGAACGATGAGCTCCTTCAAGCAATCGAGAAAGAACAAGACCCGGCGCTCAAACGACACTACCAGAAGGAAGCTACAATGTCAGTCCCTCTATGTTTGCTTCTCTCTCTGTCCTCATATCGCTTGAAGTGAGAGAAACAACCTGCAAGAGTTGTCGAAGCATCATCCTTTTGTGCAGAACGCTCTGATGCGTGAAACCGTAGACTTTGCGGTCGAAAGTGCTGGCAGGACGGCCGCCACGTACAAGGTATCACCAACAACACTCTGTACGGCTCTACAGTCCTTGACATTTGCGCGCAGAGACTCTCGGATGAGAGTAAGCGGGCTAAAACGCAGGCCAAAGCACAGCAAGTGCAAGCCATGATCGACAACCGTCAGGAATCGCCTTATTACCGCGCGCCTCCCAAGTCAAGGTAAGCGTTTTGCGATAAGTTCAATACAATACTAAGGCTCGGCAGGGCTCCGATCAAGTTCGAGGAGAAAGCGTTGACCCCAGGCTCGATGTCTCGGGCGACGGGGAAGTCTGCATCGAGGTGCGTACATGCACCTCATGTAATAGGTTTTGCCTCATACGCAATCAGTGCCTTTTCCACGACTGGCGAAGTGAGCGATACCCGTTCGAGTGTGACCGCCTCGGGTCATAGACGCACTGCAACCGAGACGTTCGGTGGTGGACCCGTCGTCGCTGCGACTGCCCCGGGCTACGACAATCGCCAGAGCCTCGACGAGCGCAGCGCAAGCAGCCACGCGTCTTCATACGGGTCGTCGTTCGTTATTTTCTTTACTTTCGGAATACACTTCGCTCACTCGACTTCGATGTAGGCCTTCAAGGTATGGTACCGGTTGTCTTTGATCGCAATCAGCGGATTTCCTCATACTAAACGCATAGGATCTCACATCAGGCGCGCCCGGAGAGATTCTCAAAGGAGTGGGTAGCAGATTTGTTTTGTCACGATCTTCTCCGATGCGTTCATAGGGCCTTTGGTGTACCCCCAGCGATTGAAGTAACGCGGTAAGGGCGCTTGGCGCTTCGCTTCCCTAGACTCGGAAATCTGACTGGTAACAGATCCAGTGACACGTCGCATTCCGATGGGTATGTTCGCGCAGTCTAAGCCTTTGGTTTCTTCTATCAATGGTGGAATCATTTCTCCAGGTCTTCCTACAGTGCGCCGCGTGGTCCTGGCTTGCCTTACCAAAGCGTGGTCGGTTATCCATCATCCTTGTGCGCGGCGCCTTTTCTAGTTAGTATAGTACAATCGCTGATGTGCTTGACTCCTTAGCAACGTCGACAACAGTTCGGATGCCTTTGCGTCAACGCCCGAGGTGAATATAGCGGGAAACCCGGCCAGGATCCGACAGACCGCGTACGAGGCATCCTCGTGATGGAAGTGGATCTTCGTTAGTAATTATAGCTTCTTAGGATCTCGTCCACCTCAAACTTGCCATCCGCGTCCTGGCAGCATGCATCCGCCCCTTATTTCGAGGCGTGAGTGAAGGGAATCTTTCTTTCATAGACCCAACGTGGTTTCTCACCTCGTCTGCTAGGCACCCGCGAGGCCCTGCTCACCCTCCGAGCAGCGGCTTTAGCCATGTAGAACAAGCGCCGCGGTATGCGGTTTGTTAATCTGTTGGTACCCTCACTGACCATAGACTTGCGTAGCGGTCGGCAGACGCTTGCGCCGCCAGGCCAAGCGCCCGCAGGCGGTCCTTATATGGGAGGCTACTCCGCTGCTTCTGGTTATCCCGGACACCCCGCAGCTCCTCAGGCCCCTTACTCAGCGTACGTCTGCATGTTTTGTTACGAGCCAGACCTTGCTGATCGGACTTTAGGCCCCAGCCGCCGCACACTAGCAAGGGCTCCTCCTCCAAGCACTCCGGATCCAGCAAGCACGGCGGTGGCCGGCGTTGAACGGTCTCTTTGACCGTACACTCTTGGTGCCGACCGTCTATTTTCTGTAGATCATGTTCGTCACGATCGCAGCGCGCGCTCCCCCTCGTGCTTTCAAGCTGCAGCCAGTCTGCGAGTTTCTCGTACCTCTTTTTCTCGGCCTTTTGCGTGATCTCTTCTTCCCCGTCCATTCTTTCTTCTCGTGTCCTCCTTCTCCTTTTTGATGCTCTTTTCTTTTTCTCCTTCTTCTGTTAATGTCCGATTTTCCCACCTATGCCTACCCTTTCTAAGTTATCGTATGCGCGGCCCTCTTCGCCGCATTTTTTCTTCACGACCTTTACGAACTAGCTACGCCGTTAACGACCTTACGAACCCCCACTCCTGATCGCTCTCTTGTCGGACTACTTGTTATAGTATATTGCCGTCGCACTGTTGGTCCCGGTAGTTATTCATCTGTTGTACACATAGCGCCCTTCACAACCGTACAACTCGCTTGTATCTGCACGTACTACTGCCAATCGTGATTATCCTTGCGCCGTCATCCGCTGGACGTCCATCGACCAACTTCAACCGCCTTCGATCTCTCCGATGAGCCGCCACTGAGGCGTGTCTTTACTGGCTAGCTTTCGAGGCCCCGCCGCAAAGTATCTCATCTCGCCGTCGTTGTCCAGACTTCCTCTTCTAACAAGACCCGATTTCTCGCAATCTGAGGCCACTTTCAAGTCGCGTCCGGCACATGTGGCAAATTGTCGCGCTCCAGGGTTCGCTTTGAGTTGTGACCGAAACGTACGGTTCAGACTCGCTATGAAGACGAGGAAAGCGTAGCTTTGTGAAAAGATTCACGCGGTCGACGTGCGGTATGGAATATCTCAGCACACACAAAAGGGGTTAGAACAGTAACGTATGCGCGGGATGTAATAGATGACGGTGTGGTCGGGTTTGAGCTTGATTTGGCGCTTTAAGTCTGCAGGCCTCCTCGAATTAACCAACTGCTCGAACATACGGAGTGCATCATCAACGTCCGGCCTGTCTTCGGGAGAAAGGCAAGTCATCGCCTCGCCCAAGGGCCTCAGAAACTCTAAGTGAGTGTAATTCTGACAACGGTCGATCAGACTCGTCGGACGCGTTATTGCCGTTTGCAGAAAAGTTTGCCACGGCCGCTTTGACACGAAATTGATGGCAGGCGAGTCGCTCGGGATTGTGCAGGGCATAAGTCACGCAAATCTTGGTCTAAATTCTCGAGAAATATACCAGTAGAGTCGTATGAATGTGCCGTATTGCACTGTGTGGTTTTTGAAGCGAGCTGACCGGTTGTATGAGGGATATTCGAGGGAAGGCTCCCCCGGCGCTGTGGCAGCCATAGCGCGAGGGCACGGGAGCGGTGTGACCCCGGACAAGCTTTAGGACACAGTGCAGACATATCCTCGTTGCATAGGGTAGCTTTTGGATTTTAGAATGTGGATAGCACCGCTCAGGACCGCCGGGCGCGAGAGCTGCACCTTACCTGTAACGTCGAACAAAGTTCACACTCAGAGGAGCTCCCAGCGCTCATGTACCTCAAAGGATATCCTTTACCGAGACGTCCTCGCCTTCTCGTTGAAGGTCTCGCCCTTGCAGCTTGCCTGAATCGGTCAACCGGGTTACCGGGGTGCGCGCGCGACAGCTTACATAAGCCGCGCTTGTGCGGGAACGACGTCCTACAGGGCATGCACCAGACCTTCCGAGGGTGCTTGAGTGCAGTGTTTATACAACAGATGCTGAAGCTACTTATACGAGTGCACCGTTGGGCTTGGAGGCGTCATGGACAACACACAGGAATCCCTAGCAAGACAGTACCGCAGAAGCGCCTCACATCTACCTGGTTTATCGTGCTTCAAAAATACCAAAGCTACCCTTTGCAACGAGGATATGTCTGTACTGTATCCTAAAGCTTGTCCGGGGTCACACCGCTCCCGTGCCCTCGCGCTATGGCTGCCACAGCGCCGGGGGGGCCTTCCCTCGAATATCCCTCATACAACCGGTCAGCTCGCTTCAAAAACCACACAGTGCAATACGGCACATTCATACGACTCTACTGGTATATTTCTCGAGAATTTAGACCAAGATTTGCGTGACTTATGCCCTGCACAATCCCGAGCGACTCGCCTGCCATCAATTTCGTGTCAAAGCGGCCGTGGCAAACTTTTCTGCAAACGGCAATAA
>JAMQCK010000394.1:0-25045 GCA_024196135.1 Pleurotus ostreatus/Saccharomyces cerevisiae fusant | reverse complement strand
TGATGGAACGTACGCCCTGGACCTTCGACGCCATCCTGGCAGTCGCGGGCAAGATTCGCAGCGGCAACGGTCCGCTGAGCCCGACCTTCTACAAATGCCTGGAGGAGGCCCAAGGCATCGCACGCTCCTCCCTCTTCGGGCCTGTTGTGCGCAAGGAAGCTGTACAAGGTAATTAACGAAGCCCACACAACGATTGATGGGAGCTCACGTCAGTGACAGGCATGCTCCTGCTCGCTGCCTGGAGCACCAATGGGTGGCTTCCCAGCGGCCACGCGATGCGCATGGCCCTCGATCTTGGCCTCCATCGTGCCCTCGAGAAGCTCGCGGACGATAGCAAGAAGCGGACGGACGAGGAAGAACGCGACCTCGTGGTTTCAGCACGCATCTGGCTCTGCCTCTATTGGTTTGATCATCAGATGAGCCTTGGAACGGGCCGTCCCATCGTACTCCGGGACGAGAGCTCGATCCGCCACTGCCGGTTGCTGCTCAAGCACCCCATGGCCTCTCCGACGGACGTCCGCCTGGTAGCTTTGGTGGAGCTTGTTGCTCAGAAGAGTACGTTTCTTACAAGCTAGCACACCATCCAGCTAACGCATCTCGCACAGCCCAAATCTATGAAACCTTGGCGCCTTTGAACGAGGTAAACCATGCCACATTGTCGTTCATCCGTCGTGCGAATGTGGCTCTCGACAAATGGTGGGAGGAGTGCAATGAGATGCACCGCCAGAGCATGGACGAGCACTCGCTGCTGCACAAGATCCTCGCCGGCGAGCTGCACTACGCCAAGCTTTGGCTCGTCTGCGTCGCCCTCCGCGGCGTCTCCTGGGACAAGATGCCTTTCGAGCAGCGCGAGCTCGCCTTCTCCGCCAAGGACGCCGCCTCGACCTGCCTTCACATCTTCCTCTCCTCGCCCGAGTACCGCGCCGCCCTCCGCTACGCCGTGCACGACTCGCTCGTCACCGCCGCCTTCTCCGGCCTCTTCCTCCTCAAGATGGCGAACCTCTTCCCGGGCGAGCTCGACCTCGTGCAGATCATCAACCAGGTCGAGCAGCTCAGCCAACTGCTGAGCGACGTCGCTGCGGAGCGCTACGCGCTCACCCTGCGCATCATGCTCGCGAACCTGCGCCGGAAGGTCGGGATGGCGGGTGGGGCCGCGCCTGCGCCCCCTCCTGCGACGATGCAGCCGCCGCAGTTCGCGGAGAACATGATTATGAGCCCGACGTATGTGGACCCGTCGCTGCCGCAGCCGTTCTCGATGGAGGAACTGGGGATCGTGTGGCCGTCGGAGCGTGGGTTCTTCAGCCCGAGTGCAATCCCGCCGTGGTTGCAGGAGCAGGTGAGTAGTGTGGATTCATTCGCTTCATAGGGTGTTGACGAGGATGTGCAGAGCCTGACGGACTTGGGTCTGCCGGTCAACGGATCAGATGGGATCTTCCTCAACATGACTGGCACGAACGGATGGACAGGCGACCAGGTACCCATGCCCGAAGCGTGGTGAAGGCGCTATGCGACTAACATCCGTCAAGCGCACGACTGTTGTATAGTGTGCAACTCTCGAAAAGAGATACCCTGTCGGCCGCAAAAAGTCGCTGACGCGGACCGAATGTTTTGTGAGCCCGCTTTTGTATGTGTATTCTATCGTGTTTGATCCTGTATATACGCAGCTTGTTGTTCCAGATTATATTTCGACGTATGTACTTCGGCTTGTATGCCTGTTTGTTTTTGCTCTGTATAAACGTCAATCAAATGCGCTGTGCGTATCGCTTTCCCTTTGCTCTTTCTACAGTTTGTGCCGAGTTTGACTGGTTGAGCCAGAGGATGTTTCAACAATTTTCTAACGAAAAACCTCGTCGCTGGCTTTCACCATCGCACGACGAGAGACCCAGAGGTGACGGGAAGGAGCAAGCTGAAGAGGCGAGGTAGGAGCTCCACGGCATTTCCCGAGAGTCTCGGTTGGCTATCAATTCGAATCTCCCACGCATCTTATACGCTGACTCTCAACATTGTACTTCCGCTGCAAGTCTTTCCGTATCTCAGATGCACGATAATTTCCACAGGACTTTTCTCCCTGCCTTGGAGGTCAAAAGGATCCTGCGGCCCAATGGTCTACATTCGATGCCTAACGCATGTTTGTACTACTACTGGTGAGTCCAATGCCTACGTTAGCATGCTTGGAGATCACGCTCATGTTGCACGCAGTGCCCAGCTCAGGTGTAAGACACTAGCTGGAAGAACGTGCTCGTGACGCCCGCCAGACGTTACAGAAACTACCCATAACCTTCGCGGAATAAAGGTTGGTTTTTTGCAACAAGCCCAAAACACTCCTCGCGGACTCAGACTCTCTCGCCGAGGTGCAGTGCAGGGGACGCGTGACCAGTAAGTATGGACTCCCAAATATCTTTCAATACTGACTTCGCATACGCGGACACCGCTGACAGCCCGGACTTGACAATGCCTTCTCCCGGATCCTATTGTTCTCAAAGCACCACCTTTCATCGCACAGCCTCGTGAGTACTGCTACAACCTCGGCAGCACTTCAGAGTACGCTGAACCTTGTCGATTCCGAATTGGGTCGACGAGTGAATGGACAGACGTATGGCTGGACGGTACTGCGGCTTCGAGAACCGAGGTGCTCACTGGAAACACACTGTCTCCCGCCCTCTCTGATGCGGCCAGATGGAGCCGCATAGCTCTCTTGATAATCCACGCCGGTCAGAGAAAGCCGCACAAATATGTCTATAAAGGATGATCTCGCCAGCCTCACCATCCAAGGTCATATTCTCGTCTACCAGCCGATCTTCCGAATATCTCTCGAACATGTTCGCCATCGCTCTCGCTCTCTTCGTTGCCATTGTCTTCATCGATGCTGCCCACGTACAATCCATAAAGGCCTGCAGTGACCCCATCTGCCTGCAGGGCAACTCGACGCTGCACGAGAACGAGATTACCTCCTCCGAGTCCGTCTTCCTCGAAAAACCGCGCGCCGATGCGCCCTCGCCCCTCGACCTCGACGACTTTCGGATACAGTGCCCATCCGGCGACCACATCGGCGCACTCGTCCCCATTGAGGGCGCGAGCCCCAAGCAGTACACCCTGCAGTTCGTGGCGGACGACGCGCAGCTGCCCGAGGGCGCCATCTACTACATCAAATGCGTGGGGCGTCAACCCGATGCTATGCGTACATAGGCTAGGCGATTATTCGCTATGCCTAGGTGCTGAGGACTCCGATGGCGGCTAGGACTCGGCGTCGTCGCCCCATCGTCCAGACCTGTAGGATCCCGGGAACTCGGTGAGTAGCATTACCTTGGTGCGGAACGAGGGAGAGAAGTGCTGACGATGCGCGCAGAAAAGTCGGAATTCGTTTGGGGTCGTTGAGGGCAGACTTTGCGACTGTCCTGCGCTCGCCTGAGTCAAGAAGCCCGCTGAGCTGGTCGATAGGTCCGTCGAGGCGGAAGAGACCTTCCTTATCGTCGTCGACTACGCTCTCGATCTCATCTACCGAACGCTATCGATCGGTGTGTTGTTGTTCCACATTTGCTGACCTTGTCTAACCTGCCTCAATAGACGTACGAAATGGTCCAAAGTATGACCATCTTCGCCCCCCATCGACAGACCGCTTAACGGAGGGGCGTCATATTGACGGACATTGCAAGAATCTAGCTATACAGAGGGTCGAATTACTGCTATGCCGTTGAGGGTGGGATATTCTCCGCATCCTCCAGGTTTCTCTTTCGCTCCGAGTAGTCGTACCTATCCTCCCCGCCGAAGTTGATTTGCATCCCCATATATGTCATGTTGAACTGGAGCTCAGGAATATGCGATACTCTGGCGCGCCAGCTATCGCCGCTAGAAGAAGGTCAGTCAGATGAATCACACCGAGCGCAATGCATAATGCAGAAGACTCACGTCGCAGTCCCATACGCATCCCCCTGCTGACTGACAAGCCGCGCACACCGATCCGTGTTGCTATGCCGATCGTAGATCCAGATCGTCATCCCCGAGTACACCTCCTGCAGCTGCGCGTGGTCGATGAGACGGTGCGGATGGGCGATGCGGCGGCTGCCTGCGGGGACGGCAGGCGCGGAACGGACACTGGGCTCGTTGAACATGCGCAGGGCGGTGAGGTTGGTGATGTCTTTGAAGACATCTCGGGGGACGACGACACCAGGGTGCGTCGATGGGTCGACGATGCGGATGATGGCGCTGGGCAGGCCGCCTTCGCCTTCCTCGTCAGAAGAGTCGTCGTCTTCGGCGCTTTGTGCGGATCCGTTCTGAGCAGCGGCAGCGGATGTACCGGCAGCAGAGTCGTGGCCAGCAGCTGGCTCTTCGGGCCTCAAGGAGTCCAGAAACTCGCGCTCGACCTGCTTCAGCTCGGTGCAGAAAGAATCGAAAGCAGCATCGTCGCTGAAGTCGGTGCGGATCAGTACGCCCGATTCTGGGCCATCTTCAACTGCAAAGTCATAGGGATCCGGATCTTCAGAGAAATCCTCAGTCTTCGTCTGAGATAAAGGGATCAGCCAATCTCGCCACAGTTCTCATAAAATTGGACTTACAGGGTCCATAGACACATCAAAGACTGGCGTTGGGTTGTCCCAAAATTCTTGGAGGATACGCTGCTGGCGCCATCTCCTTCCTTGTCCAGGATATTGGGCTTTGTAGAAGGGATATCGCTCCTGCAAATCGAATAAGATGATGGTCTACCTATGCGTTATTCGAAGGAAAACTGACCGCCAACAGCCTTGCAAAATTTTCTGCCATTCGTTAAGTAGTAGGTCGGTCGCGGTTTTTTTCGGGTATCAGGAGAGTCCCGCTGATGATGGAGGAAGGAACGGAAAATGCTACTTAGAGTCGAATGTGGGCCTGCGCCACATAAAACCGTACGGTAACGTGATTTCAGGTGACCTGGTGAGGTTCAACAATTGGCCGTCACGCTTGCAGCTCGTCGATTGAGCACTGTCGGGACTTGAATCTGAAGATCTATAGAGAGGGGCGCAGAGACGTAAGTCCGATGGGCCTCGGGCGACGGGATCAGGCGCCGCACCACCGTGGACTCGTGACGGCTGCTCAAACGTCCTGGTTTGAGTTCGTGTCGCAGCTTATTCGGTTATGAGTATTTAGATACTGGCGCTGGTATGCTCTGAGATAGAGAGGACGTGTCTGTCCAACATATCCATGAGCGTGAGGCCAGTCGGGATTGTCTGTAAGGAGCAAACGCCGTTGATGTGACACCGTGAAGGTTCCGTTCCCTTTTACGGCATGCCTTGTTCCCCACGCTCATCTGCGAACATGCGCCTCTCCACTGTGAGCCTCCATCAGGACACTGGATTGTTTCAACATGCGCTCCTATGCTATCTGCCTCTTCTTGCTCGGGGGTTCTCGGATGGGTGAAGTGCGCTCTTAACCCTGTGACTCGAGATGACCGACCGCGCTTGATTGATTGTATTCCTTGCAACACGTGTATGGACCTATATAAGAGCGCCCGCCCCATTAGGCGCCCACAAGGGTGCCTATCCTTCCGCCCCCCAGGATGTCCTACGTCGATGCCCTGGAACTGACGCGTTCCCCCTCGGGCACGGTGGCCCTCTTCAACCCGGAGCGCCCCCGGCGCTCGCCCGCCATGGCCATCCCCGTCGAAGTCTGGCGCCATGTGTTCGACCTGCTCCCGGCCTCTGTCCAAGCAGCTCTGGCTACCGTAAACCGTACCTGCCTGCAGACATACCGTGCTATCCGATATCGCGCCATTGACTTCGAGGACTATGGCCGTGTCACGAAGCGCCTTGTCCGCTTGCTAGGGTCAGTGACTATCGTTCCCACGCAGACAAGTGAAGCTGATGGTCAGTCCACTCACAGAGACCAGACTGTGGCGTCGTTCGTACGGGAGGTGCGCGTACGGCCCTGGGATATCTCGCGAGAGTCCCGACGCAAGAAGCACCACATACTCTTTCGCATGTGGGTACACCTCAACAGCGTCCTATCTCCAGCGGAAGCAGAGCGGCTTGCCCACGAGCGCTCAGCATGTCGCGCACATCGTCGCATCAAGCGGATCCAATCTGCGTTGGCCATAACTCCCGCCCTCCGCTATACTGTCGAGTGGGATGAACAGCTGCCTTATTCGAACGCATTCTTCTCCCAGCTGTTGGAACCGGTACTGAGCGGCGCTATGAGCCAATCACTCATCCATCTATCACTGAAGATCCCGCCCTCGACTAATCTGACGGACCGTCTCGTGGGCATCCGTCTCCCTGCCCTGGAGACGTTGCACATCGAGTTCTGCCTTCCGAACGGTCAACCGCACGCCATGCACTTCGTCGAGGAGATGCGCCTGTTCGTCAACAACGTCGAACACCCGGACCGCGCACACCTCCAGTCCCTCGAGATCGGCGTCACATCCTCTTCCGACCCCTTCGCCCTCAGCGCCTTCTTCGAGCATCTCGGTCCCTTCCGCGCGCTGGACCGCTTTCAACTCACCATCTCCTTCAACGGTGCGCACCTGCAGGACGTCTCCGGCCTACGCACGTTCCTCCTCCTCCACGCTCGACAGCTGCACCGGCTCGCCTTCCGCACGCGACGCATGACGCCCGCGGCGGCACAGTCGAACCCAGGTTGGGTCCTCTCCGCGCTTCGCGGGATATGCTTACCGCGCCTGGTGTCCGCGGAGCTCGCGCTTCGCCCGGTCGTGGGACCATTCGATGTCGAAGCGCTTGCGGACTGGGTGCGCGTGCACGCGGGGAACCTGCGCTCGCTCGTCCTCGCGGATCGGCAGCTCATGCTGGACGAGGTAGCGGTCCTGGTTGAGGCGCTCGATGTGGACATCGCACGTCGCGTCAAGCTGCGTGTGCGCCGTCTGAGCGCCTCGTTGCTCGATACGATCGCGCGTGCGCTGCCGCTTCTGCGCAAGCTCGAAATCACGTTCGTCGACATCGGCGATACTGAAGAAAGTCGCCACGGTGTGGTAAGTCTTGTCTTCCTTCTCATCGTTGAGGTTGCGCGGCTGACATCTCTTTCAGGTCGCTTTCTCTGACGCCCTGCATACGATGCAGGATAGCTTCCAACGCTGGGCTCTGGAACGTCTTATCCTCCGTCAGCCTTTCCGTACGCTTGACGAGATCGAGCAGGCCGTTCTCGCCAACGACGTACGGCTCGCTATACCCTCGCTGCAGCTCATCCGCATCCAATTATCGTGAGCGCAGTAACTGCTGTACTTCTCCTCCTCATGACCTCTTATGACATGCATGTACTGTGATACCCGTCGCCCGTGCCATTGTATGTATACCTATCGATTGTCTGTACACTAGTTTTCGTTTCGCTGGTCTTTCTGCACTTCTCGTTTGGTCTACGTTACTCGATACCTTATTGTACTATATTATTCCTGGTTGTGGAAGCTTATGATGATGTTGAATTCGAATCGCTATGCACGGTGTTGACCGCCCCTCGACTGCGCTGAATTCACGGGAAGCGTAGGTCAGATCTGGCGGACGGTCTCGATAGGTGGCTCTCTTCACACAGATCACGCAGAGAAGAGATATCGAAACCAGCCGTCTGCAGCGGTCTGAATTTTTGAAGTAAGGTAGCGTACATATGTAGTGTACAACACAACAATATAGCATAGACAGCAGCCCCCTCGTCACCCATCGTCCCTAGCGGTTTATGAGATGACGGTCCACACACGGAGCTTGTTGTCCGTGAAGCCGGCGAAGAGGGTCTGGCCGTCGGCGGACCAGGCGATGGAGACGCACTCCGGCTGGCGCGCGCCCTCGGGGACGTCGAAGGACGGGACGAGCTCGTCGACGATCGACCTGGAACATATGTTAGGGAGACAGCAGAGGGAAAGAGGGCATAGATACGCACTTGCTCTCAAGGTCGAAGATCTTGACGCATTTCGTGGTGGCGGCGCATAGCCAGTAGCGGTTGGGGGAGAAGACGAGGGCGTTGACGACGTCACCGGCCTCGAGGGAGTAGAGGTGCTTGCCCTCGTTCAAGTCCCAGAGCATGGTGATACCGTCCTTGCCACCGGAGGCAGCGAGGGAGCCATCGGGCGACACGGAGACGGTGTTGACGTAGCCGGTGTGGCCGTAGTGGTTGGTCTTCAACTTGAACTTCGAGAGTTCCCAGACCTGAGTGGTTGAGTTAGTGGCATGAACAAATGCGTTATGCGGGTAGGAAGCTCAGAGATCTTGGTGGAAAAGTTAGTCTCATAGGGCCGAGCCCTCTGAAGTAGCAAATATATAGATGATGCATCATGGCGAAAAGAGGATATTCGGAATCGCGATCTCACCTTGACGACCTTGTCCCAGCCGCAGGACACGATCACCGGGTTAAGGACGTTCGGGCTGAAGCGCACGCAGGAGACCCTGAGAAAGCAGTATAAGCAAAGATCCACAGCAGATCGCATAGCCACGTACCACTCAGAGTGGCCATCCTCCTTGATGTCGTACTTGCACTCTCCGAGGGTGTTCCAGAGCTTAATCGTCTTGTCGCGCGAGCCAGAGACGATTTGCCTGTTGTCGGCGCTGAAGCTGACAGACAAGACATCGGACTTGTGGCCGACGAAGCGACGGGTGGTGAGGCCGGTGTTAAGATCCCAGAGGCGGAGGGTGTGGTCCCAGGAGGAGGAGAGGGCGAACTGGCCGTCGGAGGAGATGACGACGTCAGACACGAAGTGGTTGTGGCCGTGGAGAATGCGCTTGGGGTAACCGTAGGACTCGTCGTCGCGGGTGAGCTGCCAGACGATGATCGTCTTGTCTGGGCGCTACTTAGATGGAAATCGGAGGGGGAGGAGAGGGTAAGTACCTCGGGACGCGGTGAGGATCATGTCCGGGTTCTCGGACGACGTCGCGATGGCCGTCACCCATCCCTTGTGGCCTTCGAGCGAGCCCAGGTACCGTAATTGCTCCATTGTCGTTGCGCTTTGCGGTCTTCGTCGCCGACGCTAGGGACTCGGCGAGCGCGCAGATCGAGTCACGCGGTCACAAGTGGCTGCCTGTACAGCTGCCTCCCGGCAGACGCCGACGCACTTGTCACGTTGAAGGTCAACTTAGCGTTGGAACAGTTGCATGCGAAGTGCTACCCACTATCTCTACCATGAACCGCTTGAAATTGAGGGACCGTCATTTGTCGCATGGCTTTTTTTTGTAGAAGACGGATGAAGATAAACATCGCACTGTACGATCGTCCTTGTGTGGCATACACGTACATCCTTTCCCCAGTCCCCTTGACCGAGTGTGACTTCGTAGTCGTGCAGATCTGTTACTTTGCGATGGAAAGGTTTGTCCTGTTCTCGAGATACGTCGTCGATGTCGACGTCCGCTGGTCTTGAACGTTGAACTCGAGAAGGCCCGTCGTGACGTCAGTTCCCGATTGGGATTTGCGCGACGCGTGGTCAAAGCGGTTATGTCCTCCCTTTCCGAGTCTGAGCAGTCTGCACCTCTCCATCCAGACGCCCAGCCCCTGCCGCCCCGGGAAAACAAGAGGGTACCGCTATGGCTGCCCATCTCCCTGGTGCGTTTGCTACCTCTCCCAACAGGTCAGGAGGCTAACCCTCGCAGTAGGTTGCCTTCTCAGGCGCTGCAATTGCGACTCCGCTGCTGTTCCTACGATGGCAGCGTAAAGCAGCGCTTTCAGAATCACTGAACAAGATTTCGGTCTCTGCTGCATCCCAGATGGCGAAAGCACCGACCGCTCGCTCGGCTACGAATTCGAAGTCCCTTCTGAGCGCCTTCATCGTTGACCAGAAGGAGTTGGACGCCGCCGCGGCTTCAGCACCACCGACATCTGCGGGGCCTGCTTTCTCAGCGTCCTGGCGGTCAAACCACGATCCTTTCGATGATGATGACGACTACAAGGCTTCCTCCGCTCCCCCAGATCCCAACTTCAATGCTGCTCTGTACACCGCGAAAGCGTTCGGTATAGCTACAGCCCTGGTTGTTGCTGGGGCTTTTGCTGGGATCCAAGGAGCGATGTACTACTTCGACGTAGACGATGTGCGTATACTTTGCTTATACGATACGAGTTCACCTGGGCCTTAACCGAAACCTGTGCAGGCCCGCCAATTTGGACGCCGTATGCGCTTGATGATTCTGGAGAAGATGCCCGGTCTCACAGCACAAATACATCGTGCACCGGACGAGCCTTCACCGGAACCTGCGGCGCCAGTCCCTCCGGCGGTCGAACAAGATTGGAAGTGGGAGGATGCGGAGGCACGACTGCGTCACGCTTTCGAGACGGGTGGCCTCGCAGGTTGGGCTGAAGCAGCAGCGAAGGAAGTGGAGGCGGAAGACAGGATACAACGCAAGAAACAGCAGGAGCTAGTTGAGCGTCTGAGGCCGTCTTCCTAGTTCCCTGACAGTCACGGTAGCTGTGAAGGGAATGAATAGCCTGATGGAGGTGGTTGTGACGCTGTGGTAGACGCGCGTAGCAGGCTTAGGTCCGCCCGATATGGGTCGTTAGCACTCACACCAGTATAGCTGCTATACCATCCTGCAATACCTCTGACTCATGCACAAGTACCGGGAGCTGCAGTTGAGAGGCTCCTCAGTCCGAGTGGCTCAGGGGCCGCCACGATGCGGCGACATGTGGCTGTGCTGTTTGTTCAACACGTTCCCCTCAACAATCAGGAATCAGAATAAATACGGGTAAATACTCTCATCGTCTACGTCGACCATGCCGCCGAAGGGGCACAAACCGGGTCTCACACGTACGCACTCCCATAACCGTTCGTCTTCTACGACGAAGATTGCGGGAGCAGTCCCCGCGCACCTGCAGTTGACCGGGAATCCGCCCGCGTTGAGAGGCAAGAAACATGGGCACTTGAATGAGGTGCGTAGTGCGTTTTCGTCGTCCGCGGAGCATAGATCTCATGTTTTCCCGTGCCACAGGCCTCTGGGAGGACCTCCCCCTTTCCGCGAACCTCGTCCGGGCACCGCGTCCGATCGAAGGATAGCATCTCGCACATGCAGACGATGAACCCTTATCACCAGCACGCGAAGCGCGGCAAAGCCAATACCTCGACCACGCGGAGGACTAAGGCCGGCTTCACGCTCCGCGCTAACGATGACTCTGAAGAGGAGGAAGAGGTCGAGGACGATGGCGACTGGGTCGACAGCGCGAATAACAGTGGCGCCACGACCCCTGCGCGCCAGCCCTCGGGCGACGACGGCAGGCCAAATGAGGATGCGGTCAAAAACGCGCAGAAGCGGATAGAGCAGGAAGTGAAACAGGCAGGGAACAGGGAGACTGCGCCGGACGATATCGCTGCGAAGGCGCGACCCGGTGATAACGGCCGCCTCCAGGACATGAACGCGCAGCGAGCTCCTGATGTCATTCCTGCCAACGTGCATGAGCAGAGGCAGCAGAGACCACCGACATCGGATGCCTCGCGCCCCCGTCAGCCGTCCGACAGGGCGCAGCCCCCGCCGTCAACAGCCTCAAAGCCGCCCCCCATAACTACAATGCCGACGCTCGCTCCTCCTTCGCCACAAACCCAGACACGCCACCAGAAGCCCGAACAGCCGCCCATCCGCCAGCATGATTATGGCAATGGGCACCTCAATGGACATGGACCGCCGTCGCCGGAATCGACGCTGTCACCTACCTCTCCGCCCGTCCCCCAGACCGTGCCCAGCACACCTCCCGCACAGACGAGCACGCCGATGCCACAACGCGCCCGCTTCCCGCGCAGCCAACCGGCGTCGCCCACGCACAAGCACGGCAAGCGTCTATCCACGATCTCCACGCAATCGACCCGCCCCCCGTCGACGCACTCCATATCGCATGCACCTCTTCGCCCCCATCCTCTCATCCGCGCGAAATCCTACACCCTTGACCACCACCAGCCGAAGACTCCGGAGCTTATACCAGAGGAGGGGCACGCCACCAGCGCGCTTGCTCCGCTCAATGTCAACGCGCAACTCACGGGTGCGTCGCCACCCGAGGAGCATGATCGGGCGCGGGACAACCGCTCGAGCCGGCGGACGGAGAGCATCTCGAGCTCGACCTCGTTCTCCTCTTCGACCGCCACACTGCAGCACTTCCAGCAGCAGCACTCGCCTGGCGTCGCCACGCCGCGCACGCGCACGCTGTCCAGCGCGTCCTCCGCCATCTCGAGCCTCGCGCACATCCCGTCGGCCCTCGCGTTCACCACGCACCACGCCTCGCCGCACCACGGTGCGCAGGGGAAGAATCAGCTCGTGGGGTACAAGGTGTATTTCCCGCGGGACGACGATGCGGACGCGGTGCACTCGCTGTTGCCTACGCCGTACGCGTGGAACCATATGAGTGTGCTGGGCGGGCGGGGCGGCAACGGGCGCGGGGCGCGGGTGCCGCTGTGGGAGAGCTGGGAGCGGGTGACCAGGGCGAAGAACGCGGCGGCGCCACCTGCGACTACCTGCTGAGGCGCCTCTATCGACTAGTGGCTGGGGCGCCGCTAGCGACTAGGCGCTCAGGTGCTCCCAGCGACTACACCACGCTAAGGCACCTTCAGCGACTGCAGCTAATTATGATTACTATGGATGCTTTTCAAGTATTTACATGCGCTTTACATGCCGGACACGACCTGTACACATCGAACCTTTCTAGACTGCTCTCTGTAACATACTGTACTGTATAATTCATGCACATGCCCCGCCAAAATGCTTTTGAGGGACGTCTGCAAGCAATTTTCTCCTCACTAGGTACTTCCAATTGCGGTCGGCATATGCCGGTATGTTGTTTTCATCATCAACGTTCAAGTTGTTTCTCGCCTTGCATCTGCTCCTGCAGGTCGCTGGCGAACAGTCACCCTATATGACAAGCGTACTCTGGAACATAGCTCCCTATGTTGACTGGGAAGAGGTCGAAAACTTGCGAGCCAACAGATGCATGCAACATGGTTGCCAACGGGGACCTCCCTGCGCTTTGGTAATCCTAGTACGCCCACTCGTGCTCCCGTGCTTCTGTCTTCTAGAATGGCCAGCTGACTGAGAAGCTCGGCAGGACCGAACAGAGCGGCTGTAGGCGATAAAACCTATTACCTTCATATAAGTAGGTGGGAGGCGATAGGTTGACGTCGACTCATCCTCTCTTCTTGTGCTGGATATGGAACACATCGCAGACGAATGGTCGGAGCGGGGTATCCGTTCCACGTTCGCCATTAAACCGGGAGCCTCAGGCTTCAGAGGCTCGAGAAACTCGTGTCCGACCGGTCTTGGCTGGCGCTTCTCCATTGAGCATGCGATGGGCGAGCATTCCTATACCTTCAAGTTCGACGCTTTCTTGGTGTACAAAGCTTACCTCGGTACCCTCGCCATACCTCCGAAGGATATCCAGATCGACAACATGATGCCGATCCAGACGGACAACATGGTCTGTCAGCTTCCTTCGGGCGGCTGGCAGAGGATCGGTACTTGGCTCGTGGTCGACCCCGCGAGGCGGGCCACGATCTCGTTCTACGTTTCTCAGACGTGTCCACCTGGGACGATGGAGTGGTGGGGCTCTCGGGTTGACCGCTCCCTCTCGATCGCATTCCCAACTCGGGCGACGACACCTCCTCAGGCCCCATCCCTTCCCTCGTCGCCCGTTCCCAACACACCGGCCCCTCTAGAGACAGCGCTCGGAGATCAAGTGCTGGTTCAGAGTCTCGAGGAAGGTCTAGGAGGCATGGTGCAGTTTGTGCTACCGTATCGTGTCTCTGGCCGGCACATCATGGCGACACGTTCGGTCTATGGCAGCCACGCCGTTTGCAAAGGTGAGCTCATCGGCTTAGGTGCGACCTCTACTGATCGTTGCGCAGCCCTACAATTTGATCTGCCTGAGGTCAAGGAGCGCTTCACGGCCCATCAACACTCGCGCAACGAGTATGACTATGAAGCCGATAGCGACATCTCTGACGATGAATATGAAGACGCGAGAGAAGATGAACCGCAAAGCGAGTGTCCGGTTTCCCCTGGCGCTGCCGAGATTGCGAAGACGCTGTCTGTTTCCGACGACCTTGAGGTCCTCTCTATCAGGTTGGCCCCTTTCTCAACCGTATTGCGCGTCTTCTGACAAGCCATGTTCCAGCTCCGTGGACTGGGGTGACGACGCAGAGGGAGGCTTGAATGCCTCAACTCCACATCCCGAGTCGGCCGTCGTCATCAGGCAGCACGCGTATAGAACGTAAGCACATTACGATGCCCTTGCAATCACCAAGCTCACTCCTTTTTTCCAGCTGGAAAGCCTTGCTCTTCTATCAGTACACCGGTAGGATTGCGCTGCAGAAGCTTTCCTCCTTAAAAGACCCTTCGATTCCCAAGGACGTCGACCCTCTTGCATGCTCCCCCAAGTCCATGTACCGCATCGCAGAGAAGGTCAGCCTCGTCTTGACCGCTTGATATCCTCATGGCATGCGCTGATTTGAGCTTAGGCAAAACTGGACGATCTACGTGCTGCCTGCCTCAAGGCCATCGCGGCCGATCTAACGGAGCAAAATATCGCAAGTGAGGTCTTCAGCGCCTTCTCGTCCAAGTACGTTGCTCTCTCGACCAGTGTCCCCCTGCTGTGACTCTAATGTGTTCCATAGGTATTCTGAGGTTCTCGAGCTGGAGACCGACATCCTAGTCAAGTACATGCGCGACTCTGACTCGAGCTGCAACCAAGAAGTCAGGCGTGTCATGCAGGATGCGGCACCCATGCCCCATTACGGCAAGGCAATTGCGATGATATGGGACAAGATCACAAAGTAGAGATGCCTCGAGAGAATTGGAGTCCGACTGGGGATATGACACGCGCTTGCAACGAGAACTAGTCGAAATCCTAGTACACCCTTTCGTATTACGGCGCATCTGCCTTCCTTGAATGGCTAGATGACTCAGAGCTAAGCGCGGAGCGGCCAGACAGCGCCAAGGTGCTTGCGGACCCCATACATATATAGGTGCGTTCTCGGTAGTGTCGTCCGTGTCCTCCTTCCCTCCCAAGCGTCGACCTGTAGGTGTGTAACATGCCCTTTACTCTGGCTCCGTCTGAATCCGCTCAATCACAGAGATGGATCACGTTGCAGACGAATGATTGGAGACGGGCATTCGGACGACCTTTGCCATTGAACCGGGAGCATCGACATTCATGGGCGAACGCCTTTCTGGCCCAACAGGCTTGGGCTGGCGATTCCTCATTGAACACGCCGCGGGGAAACATGCCTACCGATTCGAATTCGACGCATTCCGGATCCATAACGCACGGTTGGGCATCCTCACCATCTCGCCTGAGACCATACAGGTGCGCAACATGATCGCCATCGAGACGACGACGATGGTGCACGAGCTGCCGCGCTGATGGCGTACGATAGGCACGTGGCTCGTTGTTGACCCCGAGCGGCGCGCCACCATATCCTTCCTCGTCACCCAACGCCCCAGAGTTGGGAACCCAGCTGAAGAGCACTTGCTGGCGTTCCCGGCCCCAGCGCCGAAGCCCCCTCCCATTGCATCCCCAACCACCTTAGGGGAGCGTGCGCTGGTCGAGAGTCTCGACGTAGGCATAGGCAGCCATAGTGTCCAGTTCTTGCTGCCATCCAAAGTCCGAGCTCGACGCGTGACGGCCACGCGCCCTGTGTATGCCATGCGCGACGCTTGCAAAGGTGTGTGGGTTCGGTCGTTGGCCTGTAGCAGCACGTTGAACCACTTTCGTCAAAGCTATCCGCATTTGCGTATGCGAAGCGCAGCCACGTTTGGGTGATCAAGCAAAGCCGTCCCCGCAGGACGAATTCGAACACGACTACGACACCGATAGCGATATCAGCGACGACGATGCTGACACGGGGATCCAGGACCAGCCGACCCCTCCTGTTTGCCCCGCAGGTCGTCCTCTGCCCACGTCGTCACACTCCTCGGATACTTCATTTGATCTTGATGTGCTCTCGCTAGGGTAAGTGGTCATCATCATCCCTCATGTGTATGTGCTCACGGTAAAATGTAGTTCTGTCGGTGACGTTAGCGACGATGAAGAAGTCGATGTTCGCTATCGCGGAAAAGGTATGTGAACACCCGGCTCTGTCGCTAGTCCAACATGCTCACCACGAGCTGTAGGCAAAGATGAGCGATCTGCGCACACTGTGCATCCAGGCTATCATGGCAGACATCACGGTCAAGAATGTGGCCCATGAAGTCTTCAGCAGGTTTTCTTCGAAGTAAGTCGCGCACATTGGGGGTTTCCTATGGCTAATTGGCTGCGCAACAGGTATCCCGAGGTCCTGGAGGCGGAGACGGACTTCCTGGTCAAGCACCTCAAGGAGTCCGAATGTGCCGAAGAAGTGCAGCGCGTCATGCAAAACGCGACTACTATGCCTCACTCCGGCACCGCTATCGCCATGGTCTGGCGCAAGGTGGCCAACTAGGCATGGAATTAGCGCCTGAACTTCGTACCGCTCTTGGCTGTCATCGTTTTGTTATTCCTTTGTTCACTATATGTCAAGGTTGCACGATAGACTTGTCATCTCACGTCGCACATTATGCTTGCCTTCTCACTGCGAACTACTCCACACCCTCCCCGCCAACCCCAGCGCCCCGCCCCTCCTACACACCTCCTCCAGCACCTCATCCGACAGCCCCGAGCCCATCGCGCCGTTCACCTCCACCGCGACGCCTCGCGAGCGCGTCTCGTCGTACCGCACCACGATCTCCACCAGACCCGGCATCGACGGCCGCTCGGGGCATGTCATGACGATGCGTGGCCTCCGCGGCTTCGAGAGGTCGAGATCGTCGCTCATGCCCCCGAAGAGGGCCGCGGGCGCCTCGGTGGGGAGGAAGACGTTCACGGGGAGCATGCGCGGGGTGATGGTACCTACGGGAAGCCATTGGGTTTGAGTGGGAGGGGAATAGTGAGAGGGACATACCGTTGAGGAGTGCAGCGAGTTCGTCGTCGGTGACTTCGTCGCTCTCCGTGGGCGGTCCGTTTGGCGTGGCTCCAGCCGTTGGCTTCGAGTTGATGCCCTCTGGCTGCCATTGCACGACGGTCAACATCTCATTGAGCCAGCATTGCTCGCGAACGATCTGAGGAATAGCATCAGCACCATGCATACAGAACGATTGAATCATGCGCTTACCTCGAGGACGCCCCATATCTCCTTCATTGTGCGCACGGGCACCTTCTGGAGGAAGTAGCCCGGCTCCTCGGGTGCTATCAGTCGCAGCTGTAGTGGCGGATGGGCGTTTGTTGGCGATTGCTGCGCCGCACTTAGTTGCCAATCCAAAGCTCAACCCACCGCTCGGATACTCACATACACCGCTGTATAGCGCTCCGAAGTGACCGCGTTCAGCTTTTACTTGGTCAGCCGCGTTCACTAAAATTTTTTTGATCACCTACCAGCAAATCGACCCAACTCCCTTCCGCGAACGCAACCATACCAACAGCGTCGAGCGACGCATCCATCCCACTCTCCGGATTGATCAGTAGCTCGAGATCCCGCATGCGCGTTTGCGACATGACCACCCCATCCGACCGCCCCCCATCCGTAAAGTCGAGTACCCACTGATACCTCTCCTGCCCACGCGCCGGCACCGGCTCGTCATTTTCTCCCATCGGGTCATCCTCCCTTCCCACCGCCTCCACCGTCGGAAACGCGTACTCGCTCTCTGCCTTCCCCGGGCTCAGCGCGAAGGTCGGCCGCTCCGTGAACGGCATGACCTCCGCAGGGACGAGCGAGGGGTAGTCGCAACGCACGAGGCGCAGGGTCGCGGCCGTCATGCCTTCGGCGCCGCCTTTTGAGACGTAGTGGCGGACTTGCATCTGAGGGATGTCGAATTGGGGCCAGGAGGCGTGGTCGGGGATTGTCACGCCGGTGTCGCGTAGCATGGTGAGGTAGGCGCGCGGGGAGATGTGGGCGAGGAAGGAAACGGTTGGTGCAGTGAGGTATGGTAGCGGTAGAGCATGCCCGCGTAAGAGGAAGATGTCCAGAGGCGGCCGGTCAACCGACAGGGCTCTGACCAGCGTTAGCCTGATATTGCAATATTGTAGAAAATATACTTACGAGGCTGCGGCTTCTGCTTCTCGCTTCGCGAAGGCCTGAAGTGAGTGGCACAAGCTGTCAAACACGTTAAACCATCGCAGACCACCTGCGGGACCTGGTCTTGCGGCCAATTTGTCGAGTAAGTTGAGATAGGCCAGGTGCTCCGTGCAGACGTCGGCCAGCTTGGCCGCGCGCACAGGATTACGCTCGTCGTCGGGCTTTTGTACTTCCTCGAAGAACTTCTGCAAGTCCATCACGAGGAAAGCGTCCAAAGAGACAGGCCCATCTTCAGTCGACGGCGCACCATCTGCGTATGCGTACGCCGTTTTAGTTCCGGATACTCGCACGGTCGGTTTTGAAGGGTCGGTGTTGTCTATTGCGAGATCGGCGTCAATAACCAGGACTTTGCCACCAATTGTCATGACGAAGTTTCCCGTCTTTTTCTGCGCTTTGTACGTGTCCTCGTCCCAAAAGGCGTCCAGTCCAGCGGCCTTCGCCCAGCTTTCGAAGCGCTGAATGCACCAATCCACGATGACGGCACGGTCCAGAGGGATGTCCTCGCCATAGCGAAGCGATGGCTTCTTCCGCAAAGCCTCCCCTATGGTTTTTGTACTGTGCGCTGTCTATCTGTTCTCAGTGCGATCGCAGAGGACCGGAACGGCATACTGACGACGTGCAGAGTATGCCTGATTTGAGTCTCTTGACGCAGGAGGGCTATAAGCTTCGGGTTCGAAAAATTGACATTGCGATGATCCAGCAGGGAAGTCGCAATAGAGTTTACATTCCCCATAATATCTTGAAGATGCTGGTACGCCTCTTCCGAGTCCGTGCTGAATGGGTGGTGCACGGAGGAGGGATGTGGCGCAGTGGAAGGAAGGAGCTGGATGCATTTGTGTATTGCCGATAGCAGAGTCTCCGAGTTGTTCGCCATGGTGTCAGTCAAGAGCGAGCCAGCGCCAGTTCAGATGTTGGTCTAGATCGCAGGCGCCTAGATGATGGTGAGAACAAGGACGCGTCCAAGCGCGCACAAGAGGCGCGCCGCGTCACGTGCAGGACTACGCTTTACACGTCTCCGTCGTCTGGCGCAGCGCGCTCGAGTACCCCGCCCAGCTTTTGCATCCCCCCACGACACAGTGCACAATGTGGCTCACAGATCAACAAAGTGCGCGTCGAAACACCCTCGTCGCGCCGTGTACTGACTTTCTCTGTAGAGATCGGCGTGGCGCTCACCACCTTCGGCGCGGGCTTCATGGCCCTCGGCGTACTGCTCTTCTTCGATGGCGCGCTGCTCGCCTTGGGGAACGTGCGTGGCTATACCCCCTCATGATTCTCTATACTCACCCCCGCGTAGATCCTCTTCCTGTCAGGCATTACCCTCATCATCGGCCCCCAACGCACCATGTACTTCTTCGCGCGCAAGGAAAAGATACGGGGAACAATATGCTTCTTCGGCGGCATCCTGCTTGTGTTCCTGAAGTGGCCATTCATTGGCATGTTGGTCGAGATGTTCGGTTTCCTCAATCTCTTCGGGTGCGTCATAGTGCTCTAGCAACCCGCGTCAGTTCGCTCACATTCCTCCCAGTGACTTCTTCCCCACCATTATCATGTTCTTGCGGCAACTACCATTTGTTGGCACGCTACTTTCACTACCCTACATTCGCGTGGTGAGCACAGTGCTTCTGTCCTCGGAAATAGGCGTCTCATTGCGTTGTCAGGTTGTGGACAGGATAGCAGGGTCACGCACCTCCGCTGTATAATACTTCTTGCAATTCATGACCTTGAAGATAGTAACCAGAGAAGCTCTCGTGCGACCGGTTCTCAACTTTGCTTGCAGAGTAGGTACGTGCTCGAATATCTGGGCGATGGGCAATGTCACCGACGTCGAGGGAGCTTCATGGAGCAGGGCAATCGCGCAATCTGATTATGGCCAACCTTTACAGCGACTTTATAGCTGCGCTGGCTGTCCCTTCGAAAGAAGGATAGCGAAGATATGGCCGCTCGGTGTCTGCTAGGCGATTTGCAGGTCAGCGTCCTGTTCCTATTCCTGCACATATTCTTCGCTTCTCTGGCGCTCTCGTGTGTAACCCATCCGTCAATGATCGCTTCCTTGCTTCGGGTCTCTCTTCGCAACTGCCCACCACGCTCCATCCTGAACTCGAGCGCTTTATCGCTCTCGGTGTATAAGCACACATCTGTGCTCTCTGCCCTATCGCAAAAAGGGTCCTTACACAACGCTCGTCCAACCCGGGTACGACCTTTCGATATATGTATTGTGCGACGTACAATGACAAGTCTACAGTGCAATCTCGAAATATAGCAGACAAAGAAACCAGAACGATCAACAAGAGCGATGCAAAGTCCGGGCTGTGATCCTTCGCCTGTAGCTAAGTGGCCATCTTGCGCCAGACCATGGCGACAGCGGTGCCGTAGTGAGGCTTGGCGGCCACGTTCTGCATGACGCGCTGCACTTCCTCGGCGCACTTGAAGTCCTTCAGGTGCTTGACAAGGAAGTCGGTCTCCGCTTCCAGAACCTCGGGATACCTGTTGCGCAGTTAGTTAGTGGGAGGCAGCTCTCGATGTGCTCCACTCACTTCGAGGAGAACTTGTTGAAGACCTCCTGGGCGACGTTCTTGACCGTAATGTCCGCTATGATGGCCTGGATGCAGAGCGCGCGTAGATCGTTCATCTTTGCCTGCAGGTTGTGAGCGGTTTGCGCTAACGACAGGGCTTGGCCGACATCTACACACCTTCTCCGCGATGGCGTACATCGACTTCGGCGAGCACTCGAGGGGAGAAGCGGACGATGTGACGCTCTCGGCAACCTCGGCGGATGACAGCTTCCTGAAAGCGACCTTGCCCGTGTAGAGGTAGAAGACGAAGGCTTTCCAGCTACGAGGTCGTGAGCATGGACGGACCGAAGGTGCTGGCAAGAACTCACGTCCTGTGCGCATGGTGCTTGACGTTGATGACCGTGGCGCTGTGAGCGTCGCCGAGCGCGTCTACGGCAGTCGCAGCTGCATCGCCGCCGTTATCGTCGTTGTCATCGCTGACGGAGCTTGTTAATGACTGAGTCGATGTCAATGATTACGATTTCAGCCACTTACCCTACCGAAAGCACGTCAAGATCAAAGGATGCATCCGAAGAAGGCGACGAGGTGGACAGAGAGCGGCCCCGACCTGCGGGGCGGGTAGAAGGAGTGGGCGGCTGGTCCTCGTTCTCCGTGTCAGCGCCATCGTCGTCGATGTCGCTATCAGTGTCATAGTCATATTCCTGGGAGGCTGGTTCGGGGTTCATGCCTGACCGCTCCGATGCTTCGCACACGGAAAGGCCTATGGCTTCGACGGCAGTGAGTGCATGTATGGGCACGGACAAAAGCAGAATACTCACCTTTGCAGACATCGCGCATGGCGTATACGGGGCGCGTGTCCACCACGCGTCGGGAACGGACTTTGAATGGGAGCTGGAATTGGACGGTGTGGTCACCCATACCCACGTCAAGACTCCGGACCAGCGCACGGTCTCCGAGCGATGTCCCCAAAGGGGCTGACGCGCTGGAAGCAGCCGACGGGGGAGGGGATGCGGCCTGAGGAGGTACAGTCGTTGGGAACCTGATCAGGATTGAGCGGTCAACCTCTTCGCCCCACCAATCCATCCTCCCTGGCGGACACGCCTGAGAAACGAGGAACGAGATCGTAGCGAGCTTCGTGGGGTCGACCACGAGCCAAGTACCAATATTCTTCCAACCGACGAACGGAAGGTGGCAGACCATGTTGTCCGTCTGGATTGGCAGCATGTTGTCGATCTGGATATCCTCCGGAGATATAATAAGGGTTCCAAGGTAAGCTGTGTGGACGAAGAAAGCGTCGAACTTGAGGGTATAGGTATGCTCGCCCATCGCATGCTCGGCGGAAAAGCGCCAGCCAAGACCGGTCGGAGGCGAGTATCTGGTGCCATCGAAACCTGGAGCTTCGGGTTGAAATGCGAATATCGAACGAATGCCCCGCTCCGACCATTCGTCCGCGAGGTGCTCCATATCCAACGGATGGTTCGGAATGGAGGAAGAGAAGAGGTGGTCGACGTCAACCTATCGCCTCCCGCCTACTTATATGCAGGGAATGACCTTTAACGCCGCCAGCCGTTCTGATCGATCCTTCTGAGCGTCTTAGTCTGCCTGCTGTTCATAGAATCCATAGAAGACAGGTGTACTAGGATTACTGAAGCGCAGGGCGGGCCTGGTTCCGGAGACCGTGATTCCCGGCATCGGCACAAGAAGGTAGCTTCCCAGTCCAGTCCAGTCCCAAGCATTCGCCAGAGACACGGGAGCAAGTGCATGCGAGAACCAACTTGAACTTGACTTGACTGTTGAGGCTGAAAACCATATCGGCATATGCCGATCACGGCGCCTCAATTCCTATACCTCAGTGACCACGCCAGCAGCAGAAGCAACACACGTTGATACAAGCGCGTGCAGCTCGAGAGGCCTGCACAATATGTTGTTCAGAATATGACATACAATATACACATACGTGATCTAAGGCAAACATTCTCCAATGTTGAACATTCGACGCTCAACGCCCACCGATGGCGGCCACCTTGCGCCAAATCATTGCAGCCGCAGCTCCGCCGTGTGGCTTGTTCGAGAGGTCCTGCATGACTCGCTCAACCTCCTGGCCGCAAGATGGATCCTGCAGGTGCTTGACCAAGAAATCGGTCTGTGCGTCCCGAACCGCGGGGTACCTGTACATGAAATCAATTGGACATCACAAGCGATTGGAAGGCAAGAAGCTCACTCGGAAGAAAACTTGCTGAATGCCTCGCGAACGACGTTCGTCTCCGTCAAGTCAGCCAGGATCGCCTGCATGCATTGGGCACGCAAGTCGTCTAGCTTAGCCTGACATGCGTCAGTACGGAGTCGTCCTGCAAATCTATGCCTCGCATACCTTATCCGCGATGCGATACATAGACTTCGGCGAACAGTGCAGTGGATCAGCAGCGCCGCGATCCGAAGGGCCGGTGGAAGAAAGTCTCTTGAACGCTATCTTGCCAGTATACATGTAGAAGACGAACGCGCGCCACCTATATTCGCTACAGTTAGCGTGTGATCACGCTGGGATGGAAATGCGCCTACGTTCTGTAAGCATGGCGCGTCACTCGCATGACTTTTCCACGACGTGCCACCCGAGGGAGCACTTCCAGACCGACGGCTGGACAGTCGGGTGGGCCGCGCTGTTCGTCGTCATCAATAGACCTGAAAGAAGGGGTCAACAATGGGAAGATCAGAAAAGCTCTCAGCACTTGCCCCACAGACGTGAATGCTTCGAAGTCAAGGTCGTCAAAGCAAACCGACAGGGCTGGCTTGCGAACGGGAATGTTGCAATCATCCAAGTCACGGGAAGCGGACTGTTTGTCGAGCTCTTGATCGGGATCGGGCTCCTCGTCGTCGATGTCGCTGTCAGACGAGTAGTCGTACTCATCCTGCGGTATCTGTGTCTGATACGCGTCGAAGCTATCTTGTGTACTGACGGCGAGGATTCGCAACGCTGTGATGAGTTGCATTCAGCCTCTGCAGTCCGGAAGTGCGGACGTGCTAGTGCTCACCTTCTAAGACATCCCGAGACGCGTAGACGGGGCGGACCTCAGTTACACGCCTGCCAAGGATGCGAGATGGAAGTAGGAACTGCACGATGTCGTCTTCGCCGTCGATATCTTTGAGAAGAGCCCGCTCCCCGAGCGAGTCAGGAGGCGTAACGAGGGCCGGCGTGGGTGGCTGAGCCGGGAACCTGATCTGGAAATTCTCGATGTAATTGATATCCCAGGGAAGCGGACAGGGCCGCGCCGACTGGACGACATAGAAGGAAATGGTCGCGGGCTTAGAAGGGTCGACGATTGTCCAGATACCCATGGTGCGCCATCCCCAGTCGGGCAACTCGCGAACGACCTCCGCCTGCTCTATGGCGACCATGTTGGTGTATTTAACACTGTCGGGAGAGACGGACAGATTGCCGAGTTCGGAACGAAAGAGGAGGTAAGGGTCGTGGCCGAACAGATGTGTGCTCCTTGGGACCAACGCGCTCGACGCCGAATCGCCATCCAAGGCCGCAGGGGATCGTTTCCTGCCTGCCGTCGATGTTGTTGCCAGGAGCGATGGAGAACGTTGACCGAACTCCTTGAGCCAGCCAGTCGTCCCTGACGTGCTGCATTGCGGTGCGAAGTTGACGAGGCGGTAGGGGTAGGGGTCGACGAAAGTAGGGTCACGGCGACCGCCTGCGCACTATATGAGCGCAATGCTGTCCCAGCGTGTTACGCACGAGCAGTGACGGCAAGCACTACAGCCGAACACGAAACCAGTAGGAGCACCGCTACTAGGATTTGGAAGAATAGACATCCGACCCCCCAGCTTCGCGATGTAAAGCTTGCGCTTCGGCCAAGCGCTGCACGAACTTTCTACTGCGTTTAGAAAGCTGTCGGATTATGTGTTGTCGGTATTGATGCAGGGCCCAATGAGGGCGCTTAGCGCGGCTGCGTCATGGTAGCGAAAATGGTCTACTGTTCTCAGCTTTGATCAGGCAAAATAAAGCGCAAGACTTCTTAACGTTACTCACCTTTAGTTGCGCGCTCTTGCACCATAGCGGCTCTATGAACCACAGTGAATAGAGAAAGTAGAGCGCTGCCACGACTACGAATAATGCTAGGAATATTGCCACAAGCACCGGACTTATCTTGCTTCATAGGACTCTTTATGAGAGTCAGTTTATAGCAATTTCACCAGAAATCAACTGATCGAAATGTGCGGGGCATGGTGCATATGGCATTCTCATGAAGTGCATAGCGTGACAGAGCATAGATACATCGGAGCGAAAGTCGAATGGCGCTCATGCGCTGGACTTGATCGCCTTGCGCACCGCGTCTCTCCGCTGCTTCTTCGCGATCATGACGCTGAAGCGGCCGAAGTCGTTGAGTGACCGCCTCTTCTGGGTGGCGGCGATCTTCTGGGCCCAGGACGAAGCCTCCCACTTGCCGATGATACCCTCGGCCTCGACGACCTTCTTGACGACGCCAGAGCGCGCGCCACGGGGGAGCTTGGTGAGGGCAAA
>JAMQCK010000393.1:0-25050 GCA_024196135.1 Pleurotus ostreatus/Saccharomyces cerevisiae fusant | reverse complement strand
TGCTGGCTCTGACAAGAAATCGACCTCAGAAGATGATGCCCAATCCAACACGAACAATTTCCTCGGTCGCCTTAACACGCTTGTCACGACGGACCTCCAAAACGTCGTCAACGGGCGGGATTTCATCTTGATCTTCGTATACATCCCTCTGAACGTCATGCTGGCTATGCTGTTCTTGTACACTATCTTAGGGTGGAGGTGAGTTGGGTCCACATCTTCGCGCTCGTGAGCTGATGCTACGCAGCGCCCTCGTCGGCCTGGGCGTCATCATCTTGTCCCTACCACTGCCCGGCCTGTCGGCGAGGCTCATACAGAAGTTTGACAAAGAGCGGCTCAAGCGAACTGATGCTCGCGTGCAGACCATAACCGAAGGTCCGTCTGTCGGATAACTTCGGCGATGGTTGGCTGTTGACTTTGTCGTACTTAGTCCTGGGCGTCGTCCGCATGCTCAAGCTGTTCGGCTGGGAGCGCAAGATGAAGGACAAGATCGCCCAGCAGCGCGACGACGAGATCAAGTATCTGCTTCGCAGGCGTATCGTCGAGAAGTCGAGCGAGGTCATTGTGTACATCATCCCCATCGCCGTCATGTTGGCGACTTACGCAACCTAGTGGGTACTCTCTATCCCTCATAGTATGGCGTTAGGCTGACTATTCGCAGCGTACGCCCTCTTCACGTATGTCCTACCGACTTGGCTCTGACGCGCGATAGACCGTCGTCATGCATGAACCCCTTAGCACTGCGATCGTTTTCAGCTCCATGGCCGTCTTCGACATTCTGCGCAAGATGATAGGTTTGAGCATGAACATTGTCACATTGGCTGTTACGGCGAAGGTCTCGCTTGACCGCATCAACGCTTTCTTGGATCCAGCGAAGGTTTACTGCTTGATTCGTCACGCCTTCGTTGTCGCTCACATTTCCCCTCGACAGTCCAATCTCTTAGACACGTTCGTCATTTCCCGCGATGTACAGCCGCCTGCCGACCCCCCTTCGCGCGACGCGATAGGACTCAAGGATGCTATATTCGCTTGGTCAGACGATACGGACGCCTTCAAACTCCGTGTCGACGGCGAGGTCAGGTTGAAGAGCGGCAAGGTCAACCTCATCGTTGGGCCAACTGGGTCTGGGAAGACATCGTGCGTACCCACCTACGCTGAAGGATGGGCCCTCTGAGTGCCTTCTTTTCAGTCTTGTGTTAGCTTTGCTCGGCGAGATGAAGTACGCGCCTACAAGTTCCTCCTCGTGGATCAATCTTCCGCAGGATGCCGGAGTCGCCTACGCTGCGCAGGAATCATGGGTGCAAAATGATACGATCAAGGTAGGATGCGCAGCATCCCGCACAAGGAGTATCGGGTTTAGTCTTTCATTAGGAAAACATCCTCTTCGGCGCGCCTTTCGATTCGGAGCGCTACGAGCAAGTCCTGCACCAGTGCGCGCTCAAGCGCGACCTGGCTTTGTTTGACGCCGGTGACGAGACGGAGATCGGCGAGAAAGGCGTGACGCTGAGCGGAGGGCAGAAGGCCCGCATCACCCTAGCACGCGCAGTCTACTCAAGGTGCGCTGGAGCGCTGCTATCACGCTTTGAGATTGCTCAGACAAGTATGCAGTGCCTCGATATTGCTTCTCGACGATATTTTGGCTGCGTTGGAGTAAGTAATCAAAGCCTGAGGCACTCCGAGCGTGTCATTGATTCCGCCCAGCGTGCACACAGCAAAGTGGGTAGTCGAGAAATGCCTGGCTGGCCCCCTCGTCAAAGGCCGTACTGTACTCCTCGTTGTATGTAGTATCCTCATCCCGCTCACGAGATCGGTCTCATCGTAACCTTTAGACTCACAACATACCGCTCGCACAACCCATTGCGGACGCCGTCGTAGCAGTCTCCGACGGCCATGTCTCTATCGAAGCTAACGTAGCTGCTGCTATCAGCCATGATGCGACGCTGGCGCAGGAAGTCAAGGAAGAAGAGGTAAAACACATGCGCGACGCTCTTGAACTCGAGGAAGAGAAGCATACGAACGAGACGCCGACCGGCAAGCTTGTCATAGAAGAGGAGGTGGAAACTGGCCGCATCACCTGGAGTACATTTGCCACCTACCTGCGCGCTGCAGCCGGCAATAACCTACCCGTGTTTCTCTTCATCTGGATCACTTCTCTCAGCGTGATGGATATCCTCGGCGTCAGCTCGACTTGGTTTTTGGGCTACTGGGCATCGCAATACGAGGATCACCAGCCGAGCGAAGTGAACGTCTTAAGGTTGGTGATTTGTTATTTCCTCGACTCATACTGACGAGACTGTACTGTAGATATCTAGGCGGTTTTGGCCTGATCCTACTCGCTCAAATCTTCGCCACAGTTGTGTCGTTCATGACCTTCATCTTCGGTGGCGTGCGAGCGTCCAGGGTCCTGCACAACGCGCTGGCGAATTCCATGCTCGGCGCAACGCTTCGGTGAGTACAAGATCAATTCGTCTCATTAGTCTCTCATTGACTGGGACAGATGGCTCGACCAAACACCCGCGTCCAGAATAATCACGCGCTTCACTTCAGACATGGCTACTTGTACGTCTCCTTTCTCGTCGTCGATTTATCTCTCTGACAATCGCATCAGTGGACACCCAGGTCCCTCACGACGCACACTTCCTCTGCCAACTGACGATCATGTTAATCGTCAGGCTGGCCGCCATCGTCATCAACGCGCCCCTTGCGCTCGTCTTCGGCGTTGCGGTCGGCCTCTCGGGTATCTTCCTAGCCTCGGCATACATGCGCGCACAGATGCCTGTCACCCGCGAAACGTCGAAGGTGAAAGCGCCCGTTCTGGCCCAGTGAGTACCAGGTAACACCCCTCGCGACGGTGCGTTCTTACCCCGTTTCGCAGCTTTGGCGCCTCGATGGCTGGCTTAGGTATGGTAAGCACCTTCATTCGTGTACAATACACTGACTTCGCCAGTTTCCATACGTGCATACGGTGCTCAAGCAGCAATGACCGCCACCTCCATCCAGCGCATCAATCAGTACACGCGCGCGGCGAGAATATCTTTCGATCTCCAGCGGTGGATTACAATAAGGTTCGCGTTTTCTACCGTCTTTTACAAGCCAAACTGAATCGGGCGCAGGATGGACGCTCTTGGCGCTGTATTTTCCACCCTATTAGCAATATACCTCGTTTATTTTGCGAACACCAGTGAAATTGGAGCAAGCTCTACTGGATTCTCCCTCAACATGGCTGGTATGTACGCAGACGATACTTCATTAGCAGGTTCTCACATCAATCTCACAGTCGGATTCAGCGGCATGATCCTATTTTGGGTGCGCATGATGAACATCGTTGAGGGCGATTGTGAGTTGCCGACGAATGGTAAATATTGTCCAGCTTTTTTGATGACAATTTCCCAAGGCAACAGGTATGACCTTACTGAAGAACGGTCCGCTTCCGACTAAATCTCCACAAGTGTCGAGCGCGTCAAGCAGTACCTCAAGGTTGAGCAGGAGCGTCCGCCCACTCCGGACGGCGACCCGCCTGCATGCTGGCCTGCAAGCGGTGAGGTGGACGTGCGCGGTCTCTCCGCGTCATACTCGAAGGATGGCCCGCAAGTTCTTCGCGACATCTCGTTCCACATCTCTTCTGGCGAGCGCGTGGGTATGAGACCATTTTTCGATAAAAATAACCTGCAGTAAAGTAGTTGCATGCACGATGAAAAAGCACTGGAAAATGTGTTTGTGCGGGACGCGTAGCCTCGCAGTACTGCCTGTCATACCTGAAGTAGTTTCGGCTTGCGTAGAAGTGCAACGCGACGATCTATCAGTCAGATCCAGAGAGGCATATCGCCTGAATAACCTCACTGTTTCCATGATACGACGTAGTATTAGCACGCTACGCCACAAATAGTCGTGTGAATCGGGACTGCCAAATGCAGAAAGCGCTTTTGTTCTTGTTCAGGCTTGCGCTGTCCCATCACTCCCGTTGTCACGACCGCAGGGTGATCTTGGTCAGCCTCGTGCATGCCTTGGCAAGCCACACCTCGCCATGACTGGCCATGGATATGGTCTGATTTGCATCCCGCAGTTGCTGCTACCAAGGGCAAACAAGCTGTCACTGTGGTACGTAGACGTACGATATCATATATATTCAAGATGTAATGCCTTGCTTGTTTTCTCCTCTTCGACTTCCCGCGTGTCAGCATGTCCACACCCCAGTTCAATCTCGCCGACTTCATGGCCCAACTGGGTCCTCAATTCGCCCAAGCTATGCAGTCGTTCGCTACGGCAGCGAGTGCTCAGCCCCCCAGCACACCTGGAAATGCGAATAACGGCGCACCTCCACCTTCGCAGTCAGCGCCAGGGACAGTAGCGACCCAGCCGCCCCTACTACCTGCACCATCTCCTGGTAGTGGGTTCGACGCGATGCGACCACCCTCGCCCATCAGGTCATATCAGCCGCTTTCGTCCATGGCCGGCCTGGGTGGTGGGCTCTCGAGCGGTGTCCCGACGTTCGGCGCGTCCTCAGCACCGGCGACCTCCTCTGGCCTCCCGCCTGTCATGTCTCTGCTGCGCCGAGGCACGTCCAACGTCAACCGCGACCGCCTCTCTCACAATGCTGCTTCCCTGCAAAGCAGTTCTTCTGCTGGACCATCCTCATCCGGAAGCTTCGGCGGTCGTCGTGCTTCGAACAACAACTATCGTACGCGCGGTCCTGCGGCCAAGCCTCCATCGTTGAAGGACCAGCAGAAGAAGGTGGCCAGTGTCGATGATACGCTCATGCGCTGTGTGGACCCCGACGACCCTCAGAAGACCACGTCGGGGGTCAACATGCGCATCAAGGTCATGTTTGGCCAGCTCACGAAGGTAGAGAACATGGTGCGTGTCCTGATTCTTCGCTTGTCGCTACGCGCTGACTTGTTTCGGCCAGACGTTCGGCATGGACAGTCATACTACGCTCTCCATCAGCAAAGACGCGCAGGACGCTCTCCTCACCTCCATGGGGCTCATGATCACCCACGAGTTTCCGCTCCCCCTCTCCACGACTATGCAGCAAGTATGCGACGATGTCCTCGTTCGTCTGGAGAACGACGGCCTGCAAATTCGCGCCGCCAATACCCCCTCCTTGATCGAACCACCACCCCTCATTCTTCCCCTTGGCTTTACCAATCGCGGCAACCACACGGCTTCACACTCCGACAACGACGTTTGCCGCCTCTCTGTCCGCTCAGAGATTACGATGCACAGTACCCTGCATCATGTTCTCACCAACGAATTCTTCATGCCGTCGCGGAAGCCTCACCTGGCCATCGAAGGGACGTACTTCGTGCTTCACATGCGTAAGTCCACCACCTCTCTCGAGTGCGATACCTCGCTTATAGCGCATCTTCAGTATGCTCTTCTCCAATCGGAAAGCTCGTGAGCCTCAAGGACCATCAGCTCAGCGAGCACGATACCGAGGCTCGCATGCACTACTGCCTGTCGATGCGGGCTAAGGTCATCCTGAGAGCACCGACCGTGTTCTCCGAGTGCGATGCGAGCGGCGAGTTCTGCTCCGTTTTCAAGTGCGAGGTTCGTTCTATGGTCGCGATGTAGTACAACGACTACGCGTGCTGACTACAAATTACCAGCGACCAACGTCCCAAGGAGAAATGCAGACCTTCGCAGCAAACTCTGCCGTAGCGTCGCCAGCGGTACTGCACAGCCGTCGTTCCCCACGCATTCAATCTCGCAACGGAAGCTCCTCCGGGTCCGGGGAAGCGGTATGTGTGCTCGAGGATGGGAACGAGATCGAGACCTGACACCTAACCTCAGGCCAGCAACGGCACCTCCACCGAAGCATCGACCACTGTAACGGCCTCGCCTCAAGTTCCCTCCTTCCCATCAAGCCTCTGGATGGTTATGGAAGATAACGGGCGCGACCCGACCATTCTTCCTTTCCCATACGACGATGTACCGGACGCGTTCTTCGATGTCGTGTCGCAGGCTCACATGCTTGTCCATGGCTCGCCCACGGGTACCCTTATCTTGCGCGGGGACGACATGCCTGGCCTAGGACAGGCGATCATCCGGCGCTTGGAGGAGGGGCAAAAGCGTGGGGACCACAGCGAGATGTTCAGCCCTTTGCGCAGCTTTCGCGCGTGAGTGTATATCATTCGAAGCTCTCGATAACATGCTTACCTGTTCATAGCGGTCCACAAGCTTTCGGTTCCGGTGTCGCACGCGAGGCTGTCTACACCGCTCTTTTGTCGTATGCTAGCGAACGCCAGGATATCCTCTTCACTCCTGCATTAGACACGTACGTCAATATCGCCACGACGGCGCCCGGTCCCGCTTCACTCCATATCGCTGCCGAACATCTCTGGACCTTTGAACTGCTCGGATGCCTCGTCGGCTATGCTCTCGTTCACGGATGCCCACCATCCTTTCCCCGGCTTTTCAATCCTCTATTACTCCAACTATGCCTCAACTTCGGCGACGTGCGTTCTCTCAGCAGAGCTTTTGTGATGGAATTTTGCCCCGCCCTCGCCGACGACCTCACCGAGTGGCAAGAGCTCGACAAGGATAGTTCAATCACGAAGTTTGGCGGTTACCTAGCCGATATGGGTATACAGGTGCGCCCCTGCCCCACTCTTGAGTCCTCGGATGGGCTAACACACTCTGAACAGCCTGGCCAGCTGGCTAATCGTACCGATGAGTACCATCAAGCTCTCGGCGTGGAAATCCTTTGGCATAGCGCTGGCGGGCACCTCCTCGAACGCAAGGAGATGGTCGCCTTTCGCAAGGGTCTCAATCTCGGCTGCGTTGGAGGGATTGATGTCCCAAAGGTAATATTGTTCGCTTTCTGGAGTCATCCTCATTCTCATCACACTTCAAGGTCTCGCGCTCGTTCCAGAGTGACAGCGGGGACGTGGGCTCGGATCACTTCCTGAGGAAGGTCTACTCCAACATCGTACACGACTTGCACGATCTCGAGCATCGGCTGGACATCAAAGTCGAGCAAGGCGTCGCCATCGATGACATGATCCCGACAGCCCTGGGCTATCCTCCCGATGTCGCAGCTACTGGTTCGGCCTTCGCCAAGCACCTCGTCAAGGACTTTCTTCGCGATATCGGTGTTCCATCCGTTCCCCTGATGGAACGGGAGAGTCATAGGTTTGCACGTGTCCTGCACTACGACGAGTTGGACAAGGAAGCCCCATCGTTCCGCCCTAAGGTTCTGCTGTGGGCTGCAACGGGAACCCCAATGCTAACCGATCGAGACATCGAGGTGCGCCAAGGCAGTAGAGGTCTCGACAGTTGAACTGATAATTCTTTGAAGATCGTGTTGTGTAGCGATGCGAACCCATCCTATATCCCTGCAAACGCGGCGCCGGACGTTCGTGCAGACCACGCTCGCGCGGGCTTCGTCACAGCGCACACTTGTATCGCGCAGATCCTCATTCCCGTTTCCTATCTACATCTTCTTTGTACTCCGGACTATCTTTCGCAGCAGGAGGCTCTTCCCAGCGCTCGCAGCAGCGTTCATCAATGGCTCCTCACCGAGATTCTGGCCTGTATCGGTCAGGCAACTACATACTAATTCCCTGCATGTATTACTCGATGGTCAGCTTATACTGTGTGTCGTTGTTCCTTTATCGATTGCCTGCACATTTGCGCTCCCTTTCACTACTTTATTATCTCGTCTACCTGTCTAATAACCATGCAATCATAGAATCTTGCTCAGGCTTGCTACGAAATCGCATGAGCGGATGAGAAGTTCGCCCGTGCTCGACTAACTTGATGGCATCGCCGTCGCGGATGTCGCCAGCGAGTACGCTGGTAGCAACTTCACGCACGCTAGGCCCCTCGCAGGCATGCGATCCTGAACCATGGACCGCTGTCGCTTTAATGCCTTTGCCAACGGCGACCTGAAGCGCGTCGGGAAATCCTCCCACCCCTCCAACTGCGAGGCCAAGGGCGTGCTCTTCGGCCGTGGTAGCTGTCCATACACGGTATCTAAGGCGAGGTTGAGTGTCTCGTCGACACGCAGGACGAGGTATTGAAAGGCATCTACTTACCGTTCGTAGAGGAGCAAGCGCACTTCCCCTTCTCCTTTCCCCTCCCTTGCATGCCGTCCTCGGAAGCGCTGACTGTCGTGAGACAGCGCTTCCTTGTAGGATACTCGGCATGAAGGACGCTCACCTTGCTGAGATCGCCGGGTTGAGACATGGGGGGATGGGGCTGGGAAGTGAGTCGAAGGGCAAGGGGACGCTGCAGCCTTCATTCAGCGCTAACGGCTTGTCGTCGAGTGGCGTGGAATGCGGCAAAGAGGCGTTCTGAGGGTTCCTGAGCGTCGCGAAGGTGCATAAGTAAGAGCTACGTACCTTGATCAATCGCTCTGAGGTCGAACTTGTGTGTTTTCGTCGAGTTGGATTTGTCTGAATTGAAGGTATCGAGAACAGCGCGACGGCGATGAGGACGGCTTGAGTGCAATGTCTGAGCTCATATTAGCCCGTCATTAATATTGGAAGAGGGGGAGAAGAACATACCATCAAGGATTTCAACATGCAGATAGCGGTCCTGCTCGTGCACGTTGGCTACGAAGGCTTGCTCATCGCTACTGGCTTGTCGTCGAGTGGCGTGGAATGCGGCGATGAGGAGGCCCGAGGGTTCATGATCACTGGGAAGGTGCATAAGGGAGGGCTACGCACCTTGGTCATTCGCTCTGGGGTTGAACTTCTGTGTTTTCGTCGAGTTGGTCGGGTTCTTCGAGTTGAAGGGTGCCGGGTACGGCCCGACAGCGATGAGGACGACCTGAGAGCGAGTCCTGAGCTCGTATAAGCTCGTCGTCGGTGCTGCGAGACGCGGGCTGGACGTACCTCCGAGTGTATATCCAAGTGACAGTTTTACACTCCAACCCGTGCACGTCAACCACGAAGACCTGGAATTTGGGCTAGATATGCACCTCGCGACGTACCAGCATAGTCCCCCCTCTCCTGTGGTCGTGCGGGGGTGCGGCGTCAAGGGGGATGCGGGGACGGAGCGTCAAATATGTGTACAGGGGGTCAGTATCACAACATTAAGCATCAAGACGACGACGTGCCGACACGACTCACCTTTTCACGCTGTGTCTCGTTGTTGTCGGGGAGCAGCGGTGGTGGCGGGACGGCCGAGGGGAGATTTGGCCATGGTCTTGCCTGTTCCCGCGCATGCTGACATCACATCCCGCACGGCTCGCCGCGTCCTGTCGGCGCATCCCAGACGGCCGACGCACTCGTCAGTCGCCCGCTAAACTCGAGCGCGTGCGCTCGCCTGCGTCGGCCATTCGTCGTGTACCACGCGTCGCCCATGTACTACGTGTCCCCTCGACCGTTGCTACCTGCACTCGCGCCGCTTCGCGGCTGCGAGCGGCGCGCGCTGCTCCGCGACCGCGTATGAATTCTACGAGTGTGAAATCAGCGACGATTCATGCGATAGAGTGACGAGCATGCCTATATTGTTGTCCAACTCTCACCCGAGGGAGCTCGTGCATGCGTCCGGCGGCTTGGGGGTCGCAGAAAGTCGCTGGACAACGTGTCAGTAAGCGATTCTTAAACCCACGTGAATTTGGGTGTAGAGAAAAGGCCAGGACACGCTTTTACTCGCCTCAATGATCCCCGAAAGCCTGATGCACGCCTTTCGCGACGCCGGGAAGGCTGACATCTCTATCGGGGGCCTCGGATGGCTCCTTTGGTTCGTCCAGAACTTGATGGTGGACAGACAGGGTCATCGAGCGTTACGAGTCGGCGGGGAATCCACTTACAAGCAGTCGCATTGATCACCCGAGGTCGCTCACGCATGCCTCTGGCTGCTCGGGGATCGCAGAAAATTGCTGTATAAAGTATCAGCGGGAGTTTCCCGTGCCGCGTGAGTTTGGGCGTAAGAGAGCGATTCAAAATCGTCATTACTCACCTCTATGACCCCAAAAAGCTGGATCAGGACTTCAGCAGCGCTGAGAGGGCGGTTTGGCTCATCGGAGGCATCAGCTGACGCCTATGGCACTTCCAAAACTTGAAGGGGACCACGTCGGCTCAGCGAACATTACTATTCATCAAGGAATTTACTGATCTGCATTTCCGCAGGAATCACCCAAGAGGCCTTGCGCGTGCCTCCGGCGGCTCGTAGTGCGCAGAAATTCGTGGTGTGAGGGCGCAGTGAGCAATTTCCTGGGTCGGATGAAGATCAACAAGGGATTCTATAAGAAAAAGAAAACACGTAATGCGCACCTCAATGACCCCGAGAGCCTGGTGAGCGGGTGTCGACGGCTCAGAGCTGTGGTATGTCCGTCCAGAAGGGGATTCTACGCCTATAGCACCACCGGGACCTGCTGTTAAGACGACGGGTCAGAGGGCATTGCGACTAGCTAAGCGATGCACGTATCAGAATTGTCGCGCCAATCATACTAGGGGCCCCGTGCATGCCTCGCGGCAAAGTCGTGATTTGCTTGTGCAGCATCCTTGACGATCGCTTGAGGGCCGGGGCGAAAGCGGGTGCGCGGGAGAGAATGTGAGTAGGTAGCGGAATAGGTGGCGGTGGTCCAGGCGTGTGGTTCTACCGTCGTGGCCTTCGGGCAGCGCAGAAGGTAGGGGATAGGGATGGGGGATGATCATGTCGTCCGCGTCGTCGTCGCTGTCTAACTCGACGGGCGCCTTGCTGCGGACGTGGTCGACGTGGTGGTGGGAAGCAGAAAGTAAATGACACGTGTCATAGCGGACTCAATAGACTTACGAAATGGATGCCGGCGACCACAAGTCGTGCCGCGGGTGACGGTCGGGCACAGCAATCGACACATTGGACAGTCTACAGAAAGGTAGAGGACACTAAAAGAAGAATGAATCTGTTAGATTACGTCGTGCAGCAAGAAGGGACGTACGAGATGAGATGAACAAAATCCCCCCAAATCAAAAGACAGAGTTCAACCGCGTTGGAGACTTGCCCTCGTCTTTGGAAAGGACGCATCAATAAGCTTGATGTTGAGGATGTTGTCGAGGAAGGGCTCGACAGTCAGCATCTCGCTCGAAATCTCAAAGGAGTTGTAAGCTCACCGAAGTTGAAAGCAAGAGCGCTCGACACCTCTAGCTGAACGGGTTAGTATAGGGCTCAACTCCCTTCAAAGTCGCAAGTAAACTCACTGCTATTCAACGTGAGTCTGGCGCGCTGTTTGTAAATGGCTACTGAGGACGCGCTAGAAGGCGCACAAAACCCTGGGGTAGTAAACGAGTAACTGTCTTGTGTTTGTTAGTCAAGGTGGCCGATGGAAGGAAATAACGAACAGGCTTACCACATTTGAGGCGATCTATTGAAGACAAGCGAAAATCAATGTAATGCGCTCTGTCAAGAAATTCAGAAGAAAGCGACATGGAAGATCTGTGAGTGTGAGTGGAGAGGAAAGGCTGAGTAGACGACCGAAGGAATGAGAAAGGAGAAGAGAAGGGGATGGAGGGAAAGGAGAGGAGAGGAAAGGAGGACGGGGAAATGGGGAAAACCGACTACCCACCCCGCTCTTCGTACGAATCCAGGAGCGCACGGAATTTCCTGACTTGGCCGAGTCTCCCCCTTGATTCCCCACCTCAAAAGCCCGTTCTGAAATTACCTAAACACCCTCAAACGGTGTTCAAGGGGGAAGGAGAATCGACGCCGTCACTGCATGCCACTGCGCGCTCTCCCTCAGTGCCACTCCCCACATCTGCGTTCATGCTTGTCAGTGGTGTTAATGAGTACCGACTATACAGACCGCACGCACGTACCTGTTGCCCACTCCCTCGCGGCGACGTGTGTCGCACCCTCATCTGCTTCGTCCGTTAATTTTGACCCTGTGATCGCGGCCATTATATTAGTAGGTGGCGCGTTATGGCATTGAGGTGGACACACATAGGACAGGAGGAGGAAGAAAGGAGACGACGGGTATGAGTCGAGAAGCTGCCGCTCACACAGAGATGGTGGTAGGAAGAAGCAGCCGGACGGCTCGGCAATGACCGAGCTGCGGTTCTGTGGGGTTCAGGTCCCGCTGTTCGCGGGTTGGCAGGCCATACCTGCACCTGCGCGACCCATCACCCAACGACCACAGATTGACCCTCACTTTTGCCTACCATTGGGACTCATATGAATGAAAGAGATAGATAAATATCAAGAGGTACATCTAAAACAGATCTGGTGTCATTCCATGCGCAAATGCAAGGCCATGCCTCCACCGTTCAACAATGACCTCCGGCTCTGCATTGCATACCCGACCACCCAGGTTATCATAGAGTTCGTCAAGCTGTGCTTGTGACAGAGGACCATCTGGTGGGTCGACCCTGACAGAATTCAGCGAGTCGGGAGGGCCACGACCGAGCCACGACGTAGCTGAATCATTCCGATAGTTGCATCGGATGCGGTCGAGCATCTCGTCATCGCGGAGCTCCTCCCAATCTATGCCGTATACCTCTAATTCCTCCATCGACAGGTCGTCCCCTCGCACTCCATACACCACAGAGTCAAAACCGAACATATCTTCGGGGCTCCGTCGTGGTCCACCCGAGATCCTGATCTTGTGCTCGTTCCACATCTGAGCAAACATAAGGATATGGATGTTGATGGTGTCGAGGAAGAGGCGATGGAGGAGCCAGATATGGTTTGCATTGTCGTGATCCAGACCATGCATCGCCTCCAGTAGCTCAAACGTCTCCTTCCAATGGGCTCCGAGCTGCGAGGTCACATCAACCCACAAGCGTTCGATGCGAACATTGTGGACACTTCTGTTGATCTATAAGTATGTGCGATCGTCGAGGACTGGGCTGCATGTCGAGAACTCACCTCCCCCATATATACGAACCTCGCCCTTCGCCCCGTCTGGCCTCCATGAAAGCTGCGACTTGCAGATTCTCCACACCATGATCGCCTCGAATGCGAGAGGGCACACCATATACAGATGCTGCTGCAAGAAAAAGGTCCAGGACAGTGCTCGCTCGATTGTTGTCGTGCGCCTTGAGCCCGACGATATAACGCGAATAGCCATCAATGAAGCCATGTATGACGATACCCCAACGGATCAGCCCTAAAACCAAAATAAGTTATCTTGTAGGGAGGGGATGTACAGTCTGGCGAACTTACCGTGCTGGCCGTCGTGGTGCCAGAGAGACATCGGTCCTGGTACACTATAACCCCTACGTCGGATGCGAATTCTATCGAAGATACGTGCGACTGGGTCGATGCGCAACAATGAGAGGCGTACACGTTCGTAGGGGACTATGTGATTTAGACGCCTCAGTAGAGATTGCATCGAAGTGATCCCAGCTCGCCGGAAATTAGAACGAAGACGAAGGACGAGTTCGTCAAGCTCAGTATCAGATATCGTGGATAGAAATCCTGCGCGTTGCGTTGGGTGTGCACGATGGTGGTGTTCATCTGGAACTTCCTCCGGAGGGAGTTCAGCATGCTCGAAGATATCATCTTGATCATTGACCGCGTCGAAGGCGGGAGCTACATCGCTTGGTACGTCGCCATCATGCAGAGACGAGCGGAATGGAGGAAGGCCGGGCTGGGCTATCCCGTAGTGGAGCAGAGCGTTCCGGACTGCGGCACGGCTGACGCCGAGATAATGAGCGATACCGCTTGTACTTCGCTGAGTATACGCCCAGCGCAGGAAGGTGGGGTCAATGACAGTGCGAGGCCTTCCCCGTTGGCCGGTACGATGCTGGTAGACGAGCTGCGGTCTTCCGTGATGGGAGGAGTCCACGGCATTTTGGTGCAGGAGCCGTAGATCCTGCAGCATGAGCTCGATATTGTGCTTCAGGGTGGTCATCTCGGCGGGATCAAAGAGATGACAAAACTAGGACCCTTTGTCAGTTGAGCCCTATCGAGATTGATCACAGGTCTTACCTGATGAACGACATCTTTGTACTCCTCGAGATCTTCTCCCAGCCTCTGCATTGGAAAGACATCGGCGGGCTCGCTAGCTGCTCTCTTGATCAATTCATCGAACTGCTTGTAGTGCAATCGGAGGAGAGTAAGAACAGTTGCCGGCTCGTAGGGAACATTTGAAGCATCATTGTATCCGGTATCGGCCATGATGTCTAGGAGGACGATGAGGGGGAAGAACGACAAGCGTCGATCATCCAGTTCCGGAGCGGGATCAAAATGATCCGGCCCCGGAGCCACGCGCAAACGTGACCGAGCGCGTCGCGACGCGCCCCTGGATATTGTCACCGCTCTTTTCCTTCACCCACAATGTTTGCAGCCCATGATCGAGGAAGACCGCCTGAGCTGCTCGTGCCAATGCTCTCCCAGTCCATGAGTATGCGCCACATATTCCACCCTTTCCTTTCTCGTCTGACTCATTGTTCAGATGTCCTCGTCTTCAGCGAGGATCTCTCTTTCACATCCGACTCTCCGATCTGTAGCAGCCTCTCCCTTCCTTCTATACCGATCCCAAGCCACTCCATATGCATGCTCCAACAAGTCCCGCATCTTCCTTTCGAGACATTGCTGGCATTGCTTCGTCTGTCCTGTGCTACACTCCTAGCAACAGGTAGTCAGGGGAGGCCCGGGAGTATCGAGGCTATCCTCGCAGGTCGACGAAGCGATGGTCAACAGGTCTCAGTTGCAGCATCTCGCACCCTATCCGAGCCTCGAGTAGCCATACAAAGCGACTGCTCGCAGGCCTGCTCCTTCGTCGACTTGATGCCATGCCGACTTCCATCGCAGGCATACGAGGGATCGACACTAGTCCCTGCTGCAAACGTACTCGACGAGGAAACTTTCGCCCTTCTAGACACCTATGGCTTGGCAAATCTCGATGTCACACACACATTCATCCTATACCTCACTATTGCCCCGGCACTGCTGGACCCGACGGACTGGCAATTACCGCCACTTGTACTGCTCGACCATGTGCCGCGCCTGTCGCCAACGGAGTGGGCTCATGACAGCCCTGCTGATGACCCGTTCCCTCTGCTCGTTGGTCCTGCTGTTGACTCAGCTCAATACGAGCCTGGACCTTACACGCCATCGCCATCTTCCTATATTATCCCCCATCTCGACTCGATATCCTCATCGATGTCAGCCACCTATCCCATCGCATCACCCTCACCAAACACCACGATGGCAGATATAACAGCCCGAGACCGGCTGTATGCTGCCCTATGCGAGTGGGCTGACATCGACGAGACAAGTGTTCGTGCCAATCGATCGTCCGGAACCTCTCTGGGGTCTATGTACAGGTCGTTCAAATCCCTACGAACCCTTCTCACTCGCCTTGGAGGACAGCAGTGGGAGAGCATGTCGCAGACGGCGCTCTTGGGCTCTACGTACATAGTCGCAGAGGGCAGTCCAGGCGCGGGGACAGAGTTGTCGTATGCCGAGATAGCAGAGCATTATGGCTGGTCAGCTCGTTCGTTGTCACGGAAGGCCGACCTCTATCGTCGTGCAGAGCGACTCGCGACGCACTTTCAACTGAAGGAGGAGCTTGAGTCTGGTACGTGATATCGTGCAATAGCATGTCAGAATCATTGACTGTCGCAGGCTCGCTGATCGTAGAGAAATGGCAAGCCCTTCTGCGTATCTTCAACCCAGATGCCGCCGATCCTCGCGAGGCACCTACTGGTCCTTTCAAGTTAACACAGAATCGTCTTCACTCTACCCTGAAGGAACTCGAGCCTCATTTACGATAGGCTACTTTCTAACTAGTACTGCCGTAGCGCTTACGACATGTCATCGTCCATACTACCCTCTACGATAGCATCAACTTCGACTTATCAGGAGTTCCCTCCCTTCACCCCGTCGTCCATACTGTACCACAGCACTAATATATACATACCTGCTTTATGAGCTGCCTACAATGCGAACCTGAACCAGCTTCGTCTCACCCAAGGGCATTTACTTCTCGCTGACCTTCGCCAGCGCGGACTGCGTCGGCACGTCGGATGGCACGACCACGTCTTGCGCGTGAGGTACTTGGCATACGCAGTGGGCTTGACCATCGCGTGCAGGAGCGACTTGTGTGGCGCATCGAGGGCCAATAACCGTGGTGTTCGGGCCGGTGGTCTCGTCGATGCGAGTAGTGGTCACGGGTAGAGGGGGATGGGAGGGAAGGACCATAGGTCTTTGCACTTGGATGGACGGGCCGGCAAGCCACTGGGAGGGGAGCGATAAGTCTTCCCGCTAGGTCCACGCAGCATAGATTCACTATTGTCGCACCTTTCGCCTCCGATCATTCCCGTCTCTCCCCGGTCTCCTCCCTCGCCCCCGCCCTCCTCTCGTCTACTGCCTGCGCACCCTCTGCAGCCTCCGCTGTCAGCTCACTCGCCTGCCCTTCACCACGTCACCTACCTCTCCCTTTCAAACTCGCCTTCATCTCTCACCCCTTCCCCCCTTCGCTCGCCTCTCGCCCTTCCGTGTATTCAATGACTTGTATTCCTTCAAGCTGGCCTGAAGTCGGGGCGAGGGTCAGCAGTGGACAAGGGCATAGGAATACGGGAGTACTGAAATAGGGGGGGATTGTAATGGGCGAAGGAGGGGGATGGAAAAGAGGATGAGTGGAAGGAGCACGAAGGGGACAAGGGAGGCCGTGGTTGGCGAACATCGAAGGGGGATGGAAGGGATCAGGCGAAGGAGAAGAACAGAGGGGGTAGGGCGAGGCGGGTGCAGGGGGCGGGAAAGGAAAGGTACTTACCTCCTGGTGCAGCGATGGCGAGGGCCTTTCACTCTCCCACCCCTCCCTCCTGCCGCCCCTAGTCTTCCCCCACCCGCACGCGCGCGAACGTGGGAGTTGGTGGTCTAGAGGTGAATCATCAAGGGCCTCTCCATTGAGACGACACGAGCGCGCTCACCATGATGAGGGGGCAGGCCTCGCGCCAGAAGAACCCCAGCCAGCGGTCATTCATGGATCCCGAGGGAAGGCACCCCCACTGTACCCGCCTGCTGTGCTTCTTCGATACACCTTCTCCCTCTTTCCCCTTCTCCAGCGCGGGCTATACGGTGCAGGCGCGTGCCTCAGCGCGCAAGGAACATTCGACGCACACGACCAACAAAATGCACCGGGAGCGGTGCCCGTGGTCTGAGTCTCCCCGACCAAGGGGTGGGAGGGGGGAGGAGAGGGGTTAGCGGATGGTGCCCACTGCGTCGCATGGATCGTTATAAGAGCGATAAAGGGCCAAGGCGCGGTGCCGTGACGAAGGCTGTCACAAAACTATTGTGACATCTTAGCCGCTCCTTTGGAATTCTTGTGGAAAACACAGCCTGGTATTCGCCCGTCGAGTAGATACCAGATTATGAAAGCCTTCGGCCGTTGTGAGACAAAAAGAAAAGCGACGACGGCGAACAAGAACGGGCGCGTCGAATCCGCAGCTGCTCGCAGCACCGAGCGGTCATGGCTGGATTCGAACGCGGGCCCCTGTGCAGTCCTCCTTTTGCAGAGAGGTCTCACTAAACCACTGCGTTATGCAGGCTTCCCCTTTGTTGGATTGCCCTTCAATATATCATAGGATGGCGCGCGGTCGCGTCGGCACCGCCCTGCCACGCGACCGCCTCCTTGTCCCGGACACTCATCTGCCCAGATGCCGAGGGCACCTCGAAAGGCCAAGGCTGATGATTCATGTGGGTTCCTTTTCATCGAGACTATTTTATAGCATATTTTCTTGACCTTGGTTTAGGGGTCGCGTTCCTCATTTCCGACAAGTTTGCTGCCCTTCTGCAGGCTGTCGAGCGCGCGTGCGATGCGGACGAAGAGGATCGCCTGATGGCAGGAATATTTGCCCAGGTTGCGGCTGGCTGTGAAGGGCGCCAATTCTCAGGGGGTGTAAGGATCATCTCATTCAACTCGTGACGATGCTGACTTGCGTACTAGCCCGTCCCTTTCTTTGATGCCTGCTGCAGGCTTGCCTCGAAGAAGAATGTACCCAGCCACGTAGTTGACTCACTCGTTCCGCGCTTTGCACGGTTGCGCGCGCATTTCGTCGTCCGAAGGCGTGCCGAGCGCGAAACAGCATCTCACCGTGAAAAGCGACACTTGGTGTGTTTTAATCCCATCCATGTATACAAAGGATCGCTTCATTCAACGCCGCAGATTCGTAGTCTGGGTCTTCAGGACAGTCCTCTAGTTCTGGCCGACTGGGTTCATGTCCAGCCTGATGGCTCTCTCGACATCACCCAGCCCCCGAGCCATCGCTCGCTGAAGATTGTAGAGCGCTTGCGTACATTCAAGCCATACGGCCGATGGTGTACCTTGCTCGAGACAGCCACCACCGAGATCCCCGACGGCAAGAGTGTGCAGCTCAGCGAGCGAGACTATTACATCGTGCAGCCGGAAGAATCGGTCATCTTTGTGTCCCCGTCTAACGAGTCTGGTGAGTACCTTCCTTCCCGAGCATGATAGCCTCCTGATTTCGTGGAGATTTGGGCTTCCGTGTCGAGCTGGTCGTTATAAGGGGAGTCCTAATGGGGCGCAGCGAAGGGTGGCGCATCTACGATTGGCTTAATGCCGTCGTTGACAATGCCGTCCGCGACAGGCGGGATATCAGGGTATGTCTTACAATTATATACCCGCATACGCGATGCCTGACATCACGGCGGTAGCCAACTTCAGAGGGAAAGATGGTGCAGGTCGGTCTCAACAATGGGCCTCGCGATGCTCATGCCGTCGGGTATGCAGTAAGCTACGACACGAAGAAGCTGGGCCAGCAGCAGCGCGTTGTCCACGATGTGGAAACAATTGGCGGCGGAGCGCTGTTCTGGGCAGTCCAACAATGTGTGTTTCCCTACGAGGTTACAGACAAGATCTGCCGCGCGCTCGATGAGGATTGGGTGCTTGATCTCGGCACACGTAATGTCCCCGGAGGTGAGGACATCAATCATCTCTACCGTCGATTGCAGGCTAATAATACAGGCATTGGCTACGCGATGGAGATTGACAACAACAGGTTTGAATTTCCAGCTGCCAAGCGAGGCCCTCCGACTATCTACCTCTCACGGGGGTACTCTGCGTGCGTACCCTGATTGCTGGCACCCGTGCTATTCGTCCGAGCTAAGAGCACCATACCAGGCGAACGCACACTGACCCGTGCTACTATGGATGGGCGACATCATGGACGACGGGGCGCGAGATACCGGAGGCGCTGCGAGGCACTCCTAGCAATGGTGCAAGCTTCGTCGATACAACGCTTGGCGTCATAGTCAAGGCCGCCGCTGCCACCATGCAGGCATTCCGGCCTGACCTCGAGCATGCGACAACACCATGCAATGGAACGGTCAATCGCGGGCTATCGAATAATTTCGACATCAAGCCGGCCGAAGCGCTCAAGCAGCTGCGTGCCCATGGATCGCCTGGTACATTTATTGAAAGCACAAGCCGTGCTGATTGATGGGTCGTACAGTCTACGTATGTAGCTTGGCGTATACACAGATATCCCCTTTCAAGTTCGTCCCCAACCTCGTACGGTTTAATGTGCGCGCTCGACAAGTGTCTGCAGTCCACCTCACGCATGAGGGCCTATAGTGCGGTTCCTTTCTCTTCCATCACCCTCCTTCCTTACATCGCCAGTCACCCCTGCCTCTCTCATCGCGAATGCGACGGCCTAACAACGCGTTGATTGCGTACGAAGTTTCACGCCGAGTGCGTACGCTTTGCGCCCCTCACCTCATTTTCTTTCAAAAATCTGTCCTTTGCATCACATGGCTTACCTGAGGTCTGCAGCGCTGGAGCTGTCCTCGCATGCGGCGGTGATGCGTCGATTATATCATCAGGACGCTTGAGGAGGTGCATGCAAGCCGCCGCTGCGCTCAGGCGGCTCGTTCGTTCCCGCGAGGGCGGGTGGGATGACACTTACCTCCATCTCTCTCTGCTTCACTACAAGGTGCGCTTACACCATGGCTTCGTTCCAGCTGTTGTATTTGTTTCTGACGAGTGCATAGATGTGTACTGCGTGCGGGCGAGGAGCGTTGGTGCCTTGGGAAGCCGTGAGGTGGGGGGATACGAAGAGGCAGGGGGATGCTGAGGACGAGTTGAAGGCCGCGTTCAATGTTTTGCGACTCGGTCGCGATGTAGGAACACACGAGGAACTCGGGGAAGGTGTTCATCGGCGAAGAAGAGACTTGACGAAGGAGAGTAGGTGGAGGGCGAGACGACGCGCAAAGCCGCCGTCTTTGTGTTTTTCTCGTAGTTGGAGCATGTATGCGTAGTTTGGTCGTGAAATGTATTCGTTTCCACACTTAATTACATGGCCTGAGGAGTGATACCGCGAAGAATTGAAGACTACGAAAGATAAGGCGACGCTTCCATCCCGCCGCATATCAACTACTTGCCGAAAGACCTGCGAGGACTCGGATGTGAGACGGAGGCCTGCGCGAACTTCAGAAGGCGCGGGTCGGCGGTCACAATAAGCCGCCTGCGGGCATCTTCGGGTTCGTACTCCACGTCGGCGTCTTGCTCCCGCTCCCGCTCTGGTACGGGTTCGGGGTCCGCGAATGGCGTGCGGCTCGTGCTACCCCACACCGGCGTCCCAGGCGTCTGCGGGAGGTAACGGGGAGACAGAGGGCGACAACATGTGGTTGCTCGTTGGGCCCATGTCGGTGCGCCGTAGGCGGTTGTGGTCGCCGAGGGCCTGCATCTAGTTGCCCTCCTTGACGGCGAGCTTCGACCTGTCGATGGAGATGATCTTGTTGCCCGTCATTTCTACGCGCGCGCGATTGCCGTTCGTGTCCTTGATTCGGCCGTAGTAACCTTTCTGCGGGCCCTTGATGATGCAGACGTGCAGCCCTATGTTGCGGTCGTGCGGGCCACGTTCAATCTGACCAATGGCCATCGACGCGCTCAGAGCGGGGTTCGTCTTCGACAAGTCGGTAGATGCCTCGATCTCGTTTCGCGGCGTGACGGGTACGAGGGATCGTGTCTTCGTCACGAAGATACCACCGTTTTCTGGGATCTCGCAATTGTGCAGGAATTTGTAGAATGACTGGTGGATGTGCAATACGCGACCTTTGCGACCCTTAATAGTGATGTCAGTAACGAGAAATGATACTGCCCGAGGTCGAACTCACCGCGCCATCGACTTCCTTGACCATGTCCTGTATGCGAAGCTCATGGCCGGTGTTGTCCGCCGCGATGGCATGCCGGGAGTCGCGTCGCATAGCGATCTGATGTGGCTGGACCATACGCTTTTGGCCATTCTGGTCGAGTACCAGAAGGAGTCGCGCTCTGTCCGGAAGATGACGCCGACGGTAGACTGACTGGAAGATCGTTAGTTCCAGTCCGTTGAAGGTTATGAGAGGACGTACTCAGGCTGGACAAGGTCGTGCAACTCGTAGATGTGCCGACCTCCGCAGCTTCTCGCAAATCTTTAGAGAATACCGACACCTACGACGGGTCAGACCTCATATTCAAGTGTGTTGAAAAACGCGCGTACCTCTTTCATCGTCATATCAGAAACGAAGGTCACGACATTGTCGAACACGGACACGACCAAACCCGTCTCGTCGGCGTTCTGACCAGCCATGACCTTGACGTGGTCACCGGGCTTGAAGCGCTTGCGCACGCTTCGCGCAGTGACCTCGATCTTCTGCCCCTCGACGTCCGAACCCACACCCGCCGAAATGGTGATGATATCACCTCGGATCCCCTCGACCATACCCTGGAACCCGGCCTGCGCGCCCTTCAAGACGTCCACCTGGTCTCCGGGCTGCAGCACGAGAGTCGCTGCCTTGCGCAAGGCCTCAGCGATGGCGGTGAGGTTGACTTCGCCGTCCTCGCCCGCGCTCATGCCGCGCTTAAACTGCGTGATCTCGTCCAGGGACGGGTTCGCATCCTCGGTGCTGATCCAGGAGAGCTTGAAGTCGCGAGAGCGCGAGGTGGGCGCGATTTTCGGGAGGGGGGAGGTGTGGTTTGCTGACAAACTCGTCCATCGCGCAGGTATCTTGAGGTCGGGAGACGCGGCGCGGACGTCGTTGTGATAGGTGGGTAAATCCTTCGTCTTTTTTAGACTTCCCTCAGGCTGAGCCATGCATGCAGGAGGCGATGTGGGGGCGGGGATGGGGGTAGGGGAGTACCTTCTCCCCGTGGAAAATGCGCCCCCGACTTCTTCTCGACGTCGCGGGAATGCGGTTGTCGGCGAGATGAGTCGCGCGCGTGCACGGCGAGACACGGTGGGGTGCGCGGGCAGTGAAGTTGACAGGGATATGGGGCGCATTTTGGCAAGTTCTTGCCAAGTCGCGCACCTTTCGTCCGCTGTCTGGAAGCCGACGGGAGGCCAGGCGAGTGCAGGTATGTGGTTTGCGATGTCCCCGCGTGGCGAGCGACGCGATTTGCGAGCGGGGGGATTTGTGCTGGATGTTGGAGTTGGTGAGGTGGGATCGCTGTTCCCGTCCTTCCCGCGCGTTCTGAGGTGACGGGAACGCGGGGAAGTGTCGCCTAGCTCGCACAGGCGTCGTCGGGTGTTGAGAGGTCAGTCTGAGGTCGAGAACCTCGCCGCCCGCGAGTTTCCGAGTTATCGAATTGACGGCGGGGGCGAGGCGAGACGGTGGCGGCGGCGGCGGCGGCGGCTCTCGTGCTGAGTTTGCGCGAGTGTGCGTCGTCGTCCGTGAGCCTGTGAGCCAGCTCAGCTCGAGGGATAGTCGGGGGTGGCCCTTTTCGTGAGCTCTGAGGCGGTCGGACGGCGTGTATGCGCGGGCTGCTGCCGACATCGCCGACGCGCTCTGCGCATGCCGCCATTTAGGGCGCCGCCGAGGGCGGGGCGGCACGTATCCGCCCCCCGCGAGTTGCTGAGTCGTCGAAATGACGGCGGGCGCAGAGGCGAGACGGCGGCGGCGGCGTTCGTGCTGCGTTTACGTGTCTGCGCGTCATCGTGGGCGTGCTCGTGAGCTGTCTCTGCTCGAGGGCAGTCGGGGGTAGCCTGTTTCGTTGAAAGCGTGGGCTGCTCTCGACATCGCCGACAAGAACGGCGCGTGCTGCCGTTTTGAGCGTCGCCGAGGGCGCGGGCGGCACGAACGTGAGTTCCGAGGGCGAGGACGAGCTACGGCCCAATCGCTCTACGCGTGCGGCGCGCGGGTGCCGCCTGAGTCGCGTGCTCTATGCGGAGTTGCACAGGAGGCGAGGGTGGTTGTGATCTTGAGTGAGGGACGATAGCTGGCATAGCTGCTGGCGTGTTGTCGTCATTCAGCGCTAGACGTGCGGCGCTCGTACGTCCGTGCGTCAGACAGGACCGTGCCGGTTGGTGTCCGCATCGGGCGCATCGGCGCGTCTGAAGCTGAACATCCGGAGCACGTGGACGCGGATAGATGGACCTCGACCCGACGCGTCATCTATCAATTTAGCTTGCGGCGCCCCAGGACAGTGACCCAACACCCTCCTTTCCTCCCTCGCCCCGCGCTGACCATCGCGCCAAGGCGGGCCTACGTGCGCGGTCGTCGCGCTCAAGTCTCCCCACATCCAGGTCACGATCGTCGACCTGAGCCAGCCGCGCATCGACGCGTGGAACAGCGACAACTTCGAGCTGCCAATCTACGAGCCCGGCCTCGTCGACGTCGTCAAGGGCTGCCGCGGCCGCAACCTCTTCTTCTCGACGGACGTCGACCAGAGCATCAAGGAAGCCGACCTTATCTTCGTCAGCGTCAACACCCCGACGAAGAAGTCTGGCGTCGGCGCGGGCTATGCGGCGGATCTGAAGTGCGTGCTCGAGACCGCACTTGTCCCCCTCATTCACTGCTGACGAGGTTCATGGATGCGGAAACAACTTTGATGAGCCCCTGCGCGCCATCCGCGAGGACATCGAGCGTGAGGAAGCTCAGCATGGAGATTCAGTCGGGTGTCGATCAGAGGAGCTTATTCGTCAGCTCGAGCGCAAGCGCAAGGGTTGAGCAGGCCGCCCGACCCCTGCGCGTCGTGAAAGCACCGCGCCCTTAGTTAACATTCATACATAAGTATTTTCTATACAATATATCATGGCATTTGTTCGAATAGCGCCGCCGAAAGAGCATTTCCACGTGATTACAACGTGATCACTGACTTCAACCGTGGGAATCCCTCAATGGACTGCGATCCATGCTGTCTGTAGGCACGTATCATTGAGCAGGCCCACTGAAGCCATGGCAAACCTTGGCCGACCTTGGATACCCTTGGCAGGCCTTGGCTTGGCCTGAGTCGTGCGAGGACCGAAATCTTGCTTCCTTGTAAGCGACTCAAAGTCACAGGTTATAGGTTTGGGTAATCTGTGAGATAACATTGTACTACTAACACTGCTAAACCCTTGGTTAGTACTTCTGCTTTGACACCACGCACATCTAATACAGCACTTCGCACATCCACATCCACACTTTTCACTTTTACTCGCATACATTCTACTTCTGGACCAATGCTGTGCACTTTCTTCTACGTGCTTTTTACTCCAGCGTTGATGCTATGCACGAATGCATGTACATGGACTACGTGCACAGCATTGATTCGTACTTTACCTTCTCTGTTTTTACTCAGATGATCGCTATCACGCCGCACTTCACGCTCTAGCAGCACTTCCTGCGCGTACAACACGCTTTTTGACGTACTTATAGTATTTTTTCTCAAAAAAAGGCCTCATACGTGGGCGTAGGTAAGGATCGACCTCTTGCATCTGGCTCCTTCTATCGTTGACCAAACCAGTGGGTCGTACTGGCGCTGGCAAGAGCTCGTTGACTCTCGCCCTTCTGCGATGCATAGAGACCCAAGGAGAGGTCTACTACGATGGCGTGTCCACCGCGAGCCTGAACCTCGAGGCGCTCCGCAACAGCGTCACCATCATCCCACAGGTGGTACGTGTCAAGGCCAGATTCTCCCCCTCCTTTACCGACACATCTACCCAATAGCCCGACATGATCAGCGGTTCGCTGAGAGAGAACCTCGATCCATTCGGCGAGCATGACGACGCGACGCTCAACGACGCCCTTCGTGCCGCGGGCCTGTTCGCGCTGCAGGAAAATGAGGAGAGCGGAGAGGCGCGCGCTGGCAGCACCAAGATCAACCTCGACACGAAGATAGCATCAGGAGGCTCCAATCTGTCCGTCGGCCAGCGGCAGATTATCGCTCTCGCGCGTGCGCTCGTGCGCGGTAGCAAGTTG
>JAMQCK010000392.1:0-25056 GCA_024196135.1 Pleurotus ostreatus/Saccharomyces cerevisiae fusant | reverse complement strand
CGAGAATTTACGGCCGAGCAATGCGCGTCTACAAGGTCGTCGAATGCGGCGTCGAGAACGGACCCTTCCACGTCGTTCAGGACTACTGGCGCTTCGAGAATGAGTACTCGTCTGAGGAGGCGGAGTGCCAAGACGAGATCCTCGGCGCGCTGGAGAAAGCCTTGCCGGAGGAAGAGTTCATCGCAGTGCGAAAACACTTCATGACTATCCTCGCAGACGGCGCTGTCGCGTACAAGGGTTGCGATACGAGCCAAGCAAAAGCACTGCCCCACCTCCGATATCGCAGGCGCTTCCGCACCGTCTGCAAGGAGCACTGCGAGACCTTATATCAAGTGCAGGACCCGGCCGCTTTTTTCTTTGGGCTATCCCAGCTAATTTTCGGTGGGTGCTTCATGGCATTGGTCTTCCCATCCCAACTGACGAATGTTCATGCAGTACTGGACAAGCTGCGCCGTGCGGGCTATCTGCACCGCGACATAAGCCTGGGCAACGTCATGCTACACTGTATTGATGCGCAAGCTACCGCGCTGTCAGAACGGTACATCACCAAGCTCGCCGACCTCGAGCTTGCTGTCGCGTACGACCAAGTGGCGAAGGAAGATTTCTCAGTAGTATGTTCTTGTTATATGGCTCGCGCTCCGCTTGCTAAATCTCTCTCAGGGCACCCGAGAGTTCATGGCCATCGAAGTCCAGTCGCGCCGCCACATCTTCCTCGGCGACCCAAACGAATGGAAGCACCTCGTCGTCTTCCAATACTTCGTCCCGAACCCCCTGCACGATCTCGAGTCTGCCCTCTGGCTCGCGGTCCACTTCATCTACCACCGCTGCAGCCGCCGCGTACTTCACGACACCCCCTGGGAGACCATGCGGGGCTACCTAGAGGAGATCGAGGCCTACAGGGAAAGCATCTTCACCGCGGGCACGAGGGATCGGGAGCTCTTTGTTTTGCTCGCCGATGGCATATTCTGGCCGTTCCGGGAGCATGTGGAACAGCTGTACGGGCTTGAGACCGTGATGCTGAAGCTACTTGGAGTGCTAGAGAGTTTGAGGAGAACCTACTTCGCCATCGAGGCGGAGAGGATGACGGAGGAGGAGATACAACAGCGCATGGCGTTCGATCCGAAAAGGGTCGTGCGGCGCCTTGCGCTGGCTGTTTTTGAGGATCACAAGGGCCTCTGGGATGAAGCGCGGGACGTCTTTAAGGAGATCAGCGAATACTGCGTCAACAATTCGGACTCGTTGGTCCAGATCGCGGACATCGACTTCGTGACGGGCAAGATCGAAGGCGAGGAGGAGGCGCCGACGCCGTGCATCGCGAGGGATGGTCCTATCATTGCTGAAGATGCGCCTGTCATCACCGCAGATGGACCAGCCACCGCTGTCGATACGTCTACCGCGGAAGCGGTGCTGGATAAGGGGATGGATGCAGCGCAAGAGAACAACTTGAATGCTGCTGCAGAAGCGCTTGATGCTGAGTCGATGCGGAAGCGGAAGAGAGAGGGAGAAGCCGAGGGAGTCTGCAAGAAGAAGCGCAGTATCCAGCTCGCGAGAACTGAGTCTCCCTCGCGCAGCCAAACTGACGAGGCGCTCAGGCTGGCAGCGAGAGGTCCGCAAGTATGAGGCCCATTATTTCCCAAGGCTGTAGAGAGATAAGAACACGCATGTCCCTCGTTTACACACAGTGAAACACTGTAAATTCGCGCCGAATATGTACGATTGCTTGGACTTCGTCAGCGAAGCGTGACACTGATAACGCGTTAATCCGGTAACGGCCACGGCGCCGTCCCAAAAGGGAACAATAGTCAACGGACCGTGCGCCGGACCCAAGCACGTGCCGACCGCACAACATAAAAGGCGTCAGTGTCACCATTGACTCCTTGCTTTCTTGCTCTCGACCACCACTCCCCACACGCTCCTCCCTTGCATACCGGCGCCTGTGCGCTCTGCCGGAACTCCTCCCGAGGATCGGATGTGGGCGGTCATGCAGCTTCTGGGTTGATCTGCCACGCGGGTTCTGGGTTGCCACATAGGTTTTGGGTTGTGCGTAGCTTGGGCGTTTGGGTAGCCACTGCCTGCGTCGACGCACATCCCAGCTCCTGCGTTGGCACACAGCTGAGTCTGCGCGGCACACAACCCAGCTCCTGCGCGGCCCCTGCAGTCCTTGATTCAGCGCTCCGAGAGGTTGGTGGGCGGGGACCGGTCTGTACGCGCCGCGCGAGACAGGCTCGCGCGGCGTGAGGGGAGAGGGGAGATGCTCAGCTCGCGCAGTTGCCAGCCCCACGCGGCTGGCTTCTGCGTTGACGCCGCCCGCACGGCGATGCTATAGGTGGGCTCCACGCTAGTGGCCCTGTCCTCCTGGCACCTGCACCGTGGGCGTTGGCATCCCGGCTCCGGCGGTCATTACCCAGTATTGGATTGGGCGGGCATGACTTGTCACGGTTTTAGGGCCGTAAAATAGTCGGCCAGTCTCATCCAGCACTGGGCGGCCGCCGGAATGACTGGGTGGTGGTCCCATCCTGGACGCGTCCGCTCCGTCGTAGGGCCGACTCCCTATGGGGCACCACGCGCAATTTTTGGAATTTTTTCATCCTCCCAAGTCGCGGAGGACCCGGAATCTGCACCATACGTGAGCATTACAAGCGCTATTACCTGATGAGCTACATAGCTCAGGACGCGAGGTCCCGTGGACTGAGCAAGGACCAGATATCGATCTCTTGTAATGCTTGCATATATGACCGTCGGTACGGGTCGCCTGTCTATCAAGGTCCTCCCACTTGAGGTCTCCCCAATATGCGCGAAATACTGCTTGTGTAGTGGAGTGAGACGACCAATATTTCTCTTTTTTGTGACTGGATTGGCTATGTAGACGTTCCAGCCGTCTGCGCACTGGGACGATTGAAAGTTGCATCTTGCAGGTGAAGCGGTCAAACGCATGCATACTAAAGCAGACGGCATGGCCGCTCTTATGCATACAGAACTTCTAGGTGGATACAGTATTACTGGACAAGAGTCCAGGTGAGTAAGTAGGTAGTAGATTGGATGCAGTAGATGATTGGTAGTGCTACATATGGGTAGCTTCGAAAGCGATGATGATGATACAGTGATCCTGGTAAAACAAACCTGTACATATATCCTGGAGACATTCCCCTCACAACTCTAGAAAAACACCTCCCCAGACCTTCTAATGAAACACCTCACGCCCCCGGAGTCGCGATATACGCGTCGAAGGGGTGCATCTTGACGTCCCCATCTTCGTCCACGTAGTCGTCGTCATCGTCTTCTTCTTCGCTGTCGTCGTCGTCCCCCAAGACCCCATACCCATACACATACATCTCCACATCCCCGTTCATCAGCCCATCCCCGGCGCCGCGCCCCTCGAACGCCGCCTCGATCAGGTCCTCGAAGGCCGCGACGTCCGGCCCGTCCTCGCCAACCAGCTCCCAGCGGAACTCGTCGAGGAAGTCCGGTGCGCTGAAGCCGTCCTTCCGCCCGCCGCCGCCGTAGAACTTGCGGACGTGGCGGAAGACGTCGAGGAAGACCTCGGCTTGGACGCGCCTGCCCGCGCCGACGATGTGCTCCTCGAAGTGCTCAATGATATCCGCGTCGTCGTGCGTGGGGTTCGCGGCGAACCAGGCGAAGATGTTCACGGCGGACCAGCGGAGGGTGGGCGGGTGCACGAGGAAGGGGCTGCGGTGCATAAGGAAGGAGTACTGGGTGGCCTTGCGAGGGGTGCCTTTGGCGTAGTAGGCTCTCTGCGCGTCCTCGATGTACTGGGATGATTGGGTCAGCACGCAGGGTAGATGATGCGAGAGGTGGGAGGGATTCACCATCGCGCAGCGCTTGTTCATCGCATGTTCATGCCGCGCCACGGCCTTTCTGGACACGACCGGGTTGTCCAGGACCCTCAGCAGTCGTACGCGCTCCGCCACGTCGACCTTGGCGGGCGGCTGGGGGTCGTAGGCAGCCAGGAAGGCCTTCCTCTTCTTCGCCCGTGCCTCCTTCTCCTTCTGCGCCAGCAACGCGTCCCAGTCCACCGCCGCCGCCTCCTTGTCCGTCATCGCGTTCGCCCACGCCATGTCGTCCACATACTCCGTGTCGTCCTCGTCCTCCTCCATGTCGTCTTCCTCCTCCTCAACGTCGACGTCCACGTCACCATCGTCGGGCACCGCCATCTTCTCCTTCGCCAACAGCGACAAGATCAGCATGCGCAGGGTCGGGCGCCCAGCCCGCCTCGGCGGCGCCTCGGATCGCAGGGGCGGCTCCAGGATGACGTGCTGAGGGTGGGTGTAGTCCCCGAGCTAAAGGATACGAAGTTAGCGTCCAATGCTATTATCGAACGCGACGCATGGATATGCTGATAGCACACAGAATATGCTCAAAGAACATGCCTGTGCTAAAAGAACACGTCCTACTCACCTGAGAGGGTTGCACCAGATGCGGCCTCCACAGCATCACCTGACGGCGCCTATACTCAAGGACCTGCATCGCGCGCCGTTTCTAGGAAGGGAATCAGACCCTGCAGGCAGTGTATCTGAAGGAGATGTGTTACTCACCATCCTGGCCCGCTGCTCCTGCATGAGGGCATCTTCGACCGACTGGGGAGTGTCGGCGGGCGGCTGCGAGTCGGCGGCAGGGCTTGACGACTGCGTGTCAGGAGCAGGGCTGGACGACTGCGAGTCGAGAGCAGCGTCAGACGACTGCGAGGCGGATGCAGCGCTGGGCGGCCGGCCGTCGGGGACTTCCACCCCGCCAGCCGCGGGCTCATTCGCCCTGTCCTTCCCGAAGGCGCGCAGAACAGCCGTCGCGGGCGCGGAGAGCTCATTTGCGGCGCGTTCTCCGGCGATGAGACCGGGAGCTTGGGCGTTGGGGCTAACGTTCTCGCGACCAGCCGGGGTGGCCTTCTCCTGAGCGACCGCGGTGGCCTTCGCGTGCGCGACCTCCCTGTGAGCTGCGCCGTCCTTGACCTCTCCTCCCATCCCCGCCACCTCGCGCCCTCCCATCCCCGCCGCCGCGGTCATATCCCGCCCCTTCAGCAGCGCCTCGTACTCGGCGATGTCCTCCACGTCGCTTTGCTTCGGCGTGTGCGTCTTGGGCGTCGGGCCGGGCTTTGCGAGGGGCTTGGGTGTGACGCTCGGCTTTGTGGGGCTTTGCTTTGTGTGGGGGGTGCTTTGCTGTGTGAGCTCCGGCTGGTACTTGGACGGCAGCTTCCGAGTCGCGGGCTGGGCCCCTCCCTTCACCTTGTCCCCTCCCATCACCTTGACCCCGTCCTCCACCTTGACCCCTCCCACCAACCCGTGCCTCTGCACCGCCGCCTCCTTCCCTTCCCGCACCCACAACCACTGCCGACCCCACCCGCCACCAAACGCCATCGTCGAATGGGTAGACTTGCTGCGGTAGCTGGGCCGCCGCCGGAACATCTCGCGCTTGTCCGGCACCGCGGACGTGTACTCGAGCACCGTGGTCGTTTGCCCGAGCGCCGCGGTCGTGGGCTCGAGCTCTGTGTTCGCGGACTCGAGCCTCGCGGTCACGCTCTCGAGCCCAAGCCGCGACGGCACGCGCAGGAGGGGGCGCGCGGCGGCGCGGGGCAGGTTCGTGTGCCACTTGGCGTCGTAGTAGATGTCGTCGAGGCGGGCGCGGTTGAGGAAGGGGATGGGGACAGGGTCGACGGACTTGGAGGTGGTAGAGGGTGAATGGCGTGCAGAGGCGGTGGGTGGCTTGGTGGCCGTGGGGGGCTTGGTGGCCATGGGTGGCTTGGTGATCGTGGGTGGCTTGGTGGCCGCGGGGTGCGGTGAGGTGGGAGAGTGGCCTGCGACACGGGTGGCGTCAGGCCTCGGGCCCCGGGGACGCGGTGACTGGAGGGTAGGGGCGGTGGCTTCGCGCGTGGCTTCGATCGAGTGGCTTCGCGCGTCGTCGATCTTGCGAGGCGGGTGGCTTGCGAGACGCGGCGCGTCCGCAGAGTGGCAGATCGCGTCGGTCGCGTCGCGCGTCGCGTCGACTGGGTGGCGCGGCGCACCTTCTGAGTGGCTTTCGTGCTTTGTAGCGTCCCGCGGCGGCGCAGCCGCGGCGGACGAACGAACAGCGTTTGCAGGTACAGATACCATGGTGGTGGTAGTCAGAGTGGCGAACCGAACCAAATACCAGCTTTGCTATATTGAATGCGGTCATGCCCCGGCAGGCAGGCAAGCAGTGCCGGTGCTCAGACCAGCGCCTCGTGCCCCGGGTGGGCATGGTCGGCCACCTCCACCTCCTCCTCGTCCACGGAGACGCGATTTCGTCAGCTATCGCGATGCCGTATCATCAAGTAGCTGGCAAGTCTGGCAGCCATAAGGCGAGGAGCGACGCGATTTCTGCAACCCAAGTGGCATGATGGGCAAAGACAAGAACAAAAACTGAGGTCCGGCAATCCCGCCCAGACGACCGTGCAGCTTAGTAATCATGAAACTGCCATTTTGGGCGAATATACCTCCGAAGCGCGTACTTCAAGTTTACAAGCTTACCGGAACCTTGAATGGGCCCAAAAAGGCGTGCAATAGGTACTCTGTGGATGGGAGAACAGTCAGTATTCAGCAGAATTGCTGTTACTGTCCTGGAACATTGACTTGGACAGACCATGCCATCGGAGCGCATATCTGCTCAATACAAACTGTAGGTACTCAAGTATAGCGCGTATCTGTGCAGTAATTTTGGGCATCGTCGGACGCCGTCGCGTGCAAAACGTGAACTGGACGCAGCGCCAGATCAGAGGGAATCAATCACGTGATCGCGCTTCATCTGCATCCCCCGTCTTGTACGCGCTCCTCCGGTCTACTCAAGGGAGCGTAGCATGTCAAAAAGTACACCCTAGGGGTATATGCAATTTTACGTAATTTTTAAGAGTGGCTTGAAGCGCAATACAAGGTGCATACACAAGGTACTTGACTTTGTGAGCTTGGATGAGAATGAGATGCCTTCGACGGTGATTCGAGAGCTCAAATCGTGCCATACAATTCTCCATAGTGTACCTCAGGTGCTGGTATGATGCACTCTGGGCTGCGACCTCCTTGAAAGTCGCCTCTACCGCATCATGGACTCACCCCCACCACAGGCGAGTTCAGTTAAGGTTCGGGGCGATCGATCGGCTCGGCCCGATGTGCCGGACCCTCTCCCCCTCGAGCTTTCCTTCCGTTGGAGATCCATGACCACCGCCATAGATCATCATGGTGAGAGGATTTGGTCTATACGCTGAGATACATATGACTGATTTACCATAGCCTAAAGCCCCAAGACGAAGAACGGCCGCACACGACCCATCTGCCAAGTTCTCCCTCGCTCAGCGTCCTTTCGCGGTCCAGGACAACGCGGTCGAACATGTTGAGATTGGCGCAACACCAAATGCATCGGTGCGCACATTCCCTCATGAATCTACTCGTTACATGTGAACAAAATCCCCTAGGCCGAAGAGATCCTCGCATCTATGAACGAGCCCGCACCCACAAACCTCGTCAAGAAGAAGGAGAAACTGCAGGCGAAGAAGGAAGCTTTCCTGCAACGTCAGTCTCTTCTCCTCCTTTTGTCTGCATCTCAATCTCCTTGTTCTTCCCCCTCTCCATCCCCTGCACCTCTACTCCGCTCACACACCTATACCCATCCCCTACCCCCTCTTATCCAACACCCCTTCTTTCCCATACAACATATTTTCAATCCCCATTCTCCGCACTGGAACTAATCCCTCCCCCCCCCGCTAGGCCTCTCCTCCTCCCACTCCCCTTACTCCAAATCCCACGAGCGACGCCTCAAGCGCAAAGCCCGCGAGCAGCTCGCCAGCGGCTTGGGCGAGATCCAGGCCGCGGTCGACGCGCTTGAAGACGCACAACCAGACGTACAAACAATTGCGGAAGCGGGAGCCGGTGCTAGTGGTGCTGGTGCTGGGAGTGGAAAGCAAGTGGCAACAAACGACTCAACGGCGATGGACACCACAACATCAGACGAGCCGAAGAAAAAGCGCAAGCAGAAGGTCGGCATCATTGGAGAGGGGCGCAAGGAGCCGTTGAGTAAGGCGCAGAGAAAGCGGGCTCTGTAAGTGTTTTCTCCTATCCTTCTTCCGCCTCTTGACCTTCGGTTTTGCCCTTTTACCTCCCTTACCATTTCGTCTTTCCCGCCCTACTTCTCCCTTCCTCCTCTCCCGCTCCTATCTTCATCTCCCGCTCCTATTCATCCCCCTCTCGTCTTCATCACACACCCCGACTAACTCTCCCCATAGACAGGCAGAAAAAATGCGCCACCCCCTCATCCTCTCAAACCCTAGCTTCGCAGCAAACCCGTTTAAGACAATCCGCACGCATGCGGAGAATACGCTGGAGAAGCATCAGGTGCCGGCGCCAGAGGCGTCGTGATATCAGTGGCACAGTCGTTCGCTACTTTGTTCTGTATTCTCTGTACTTTACCCTTGGACTAGATTCTACGTGTACATATTTCTACGTGTACAGGCTAGCCTCATAGTCGACTGTTCGCTACTACATATCATCGATTCATCATTCAGTTGTCCAGGTCCTCACGTCAGTGAGCATGGAAAGGTTCCAAAAATTGCGCGTGGTGCCCCCATAGGGAGTCCGCCCTACGATGGAGCGGACGCGTCCGGGCCGCACCACTGAGAAATCTTCCTTCGCTACCTTGTCGTGAGCGACAGCAAGCTCGAGGTCGGCGAGCTTGGTGATGTACCGCTCTGACAGCTTGGTAGCTTGCGCATTGATACAGTGTAACATGACGTTGCCCAAGCTTATATCGCGGTGCAGGTAGCCCGCACGGCGCAGCCTGTCTAGGACTGCATGAACATTCGTCAGTTGGGATGGGAAGACCGATGCCATGAAGCACCCACCGAAGATAAGCTGGGATAGCCCAAAGAAAAAAGCGACCGGGTCCTGCACTTGATATAAGGTCTCGCAGTGCTCCTTGCAGACGGTGCGGAAGCGCCTGCGATATCGGAGGTGTGGCAGTGCTTTTTTTGGCTCGTATCGCAACCCTTGTACGCGACAGCGCCGTCTACGAGGATAGTCATGAAGTGTCGTCGCACTACGATGAACTCTTCCTCCGTCAAGGCCTTCTTCAGCGCGTCGAGGATTTCGTCTTGACACTCCGCCTCCTCAGACGAGTACTCATCGTCGAAGCGCCAGTAGTCCTGGACTTCAAGTGGGAAGACCTTCAAAGACAAGCGGCCGTTATCGCACAATATCACAGCAAGCATTACAAGAGATCAGTACAGCAAGCAACTGCTCTAGCCTGGCAAGCCCCAAATCCTGACTTCCCTGCCAGTCGCACCCCATGCCTCCTTGCCGTCTTTGGCGAGCGTGAACGCCGACACCTCACCGCCCTCCTCAAACCGCACGAGCTCCTCCCACGACTTGTGCGCAAACAGCCGCGCCCCGGTGCTCCCCGCAACACCGAAGAACTGCGCGCCGAGATCGTAGACGACCTGGTTCACCTTGAAGTCGTCGCCCAGCGGAATGTTCTGCGTCATCTTCGACTTGCGCAGGTCCCACACGGCGACGCTCGACAGGCCGCTCGGCGCGAGCAGGTGGTACCCGTTCTCCGAGAACGACAGCGAGTTGACGGTGAAGGGCACCGCGTCCGCGGGCGTGAGCGCCGCGACGGGGGCACCGGTGCGGATGTCGTAGATGTGGATTGCGGACCCGGGCGTGCCCAACCCGAGGAGCGCGCCGTCCGGGTGGATCGCGAGCGCGGAGAACGCGTCGTCCGCGGGCGCGGAGCGGAAGATCTCCTTCTGGTCAAGGCGGCTCAGGTCGTGCAGCGAGTACGTCTTGTCCGCGGACGCGAGCGCGAGGACCGCTTTTGACGGGTGCACCGCGAGGCCGGTGACCTCGCCCTTGTGTGTGCGCAGCGTCCCGCGCGGGGCCCACTCGCCCGACGCCTCGTCTTCGGCCCATGCCTTCGCAATCTTGTCCGCGCCCGCGGAGAGGATGAGCCGCGACTCGCCGTCCTTCTCGCGGAATGCAACGTGCGTAATCTTCTTCTGGTGGCCCTTGAGCGTCGCAAGCACCTTGTCCGTCGCGCGGTCGTAGAGTTGCACGACCTTGTCGTTGCCGCCGGTGAGGAACTGCGTGGGCTTCGAGGCAGACAGGGCGAGCGCGGTGATGCCGGCGGGGGAGGATGCGTGCAGGGAGGGGATAGTGTGCTTAGAGGTGAAGGTCTTGGCCTCGGCGGCGGTCGTGCCGCCCTTGGTGTTCTTCTTCTCGCGACGAAGTGCGGAAAGCTCAGCCTGTGTTGCGTCGATTTTCTCGGCGATTTCTTTGGGGAGAACTTGTCCTGACTCTTCCTCCTGGTCACCCATTTCGACATCTTCGCCCTCGGGACGCGACGTGACGGCACCAGTGCCAGCCTGAATGTTGTTGAGCGCCCTAAGAGCAGTGAGTTAGTGGGGACAAGGGAACAACACGTCTGATGACATACTCTCTTGCCGCGTCACGCTCCTTGATGAGACGCGCTACAACACGGTTGGCCGCATCCTGCGCGTAGAGCGCGTAGCTCAGCTCCTGACGCGTCGAGTTGTACTGCTGACGCAGCGTGTACGTCTCGAGCACAAGCGCATCCCACTCGTTTTGCAAACTGTGCAAAAGCGCGGGGATGGAGGTATGCGTGGGGGGACGAGGGGGAGCGGTTTCTGGGCCTACAAAAGCACCACATTAGCTGGGTTCGCGCCTTCAGCACTCTATACGCACTAGCTTTTATCGCAATCAGGTCCGACTCCTCCAGCTTGTCGCCCGTGACGGGGTCGGTGCCATTTTCGTTAATGTACTTCACAATAAGCCGGCGCTCGTACACCTTCCCCGACTTGCTAGAAACAACGGGCTCCTGGGGCGGCTCGCCCGAGATGGCACAGAAGAACATGGCGGCGGCGGCGACAGTGGGTGCTCGCCTCGGGGGTCAACGACGCGGACGTTGAGGACAACTTGTTCGAGGAAAAACGGCGCCCGAAAAGGCAATTCTTGTGCCGCTTGGACGCGCCGCGCCGCCCCCAAGCGCCAACCGCGCATCTTCGGCTTGTTGTACGCGCCCGCGATGTCGAACTCTCAGCGCCTGGTGCTCGCGATCATCGACTTTCTCAACCAGTCTATCGACGATGGGACGGTGAAGGCGGACGACAAGGAGTCCCTCGAGGTCGCCAGTGCGTGTGATCTTCGCAGCATCGCCAGAACGTTCGATCTCACTGACTACGTGTCCCCTCCCCAGTCCAGTGCATCGGCGAGGCCTTTGGCGTCGACCCTACTAATGAGTCGCAGAAGAAGGAACTCAGCATCAAGCCTGCGACGCTGCAGACCATCTTCGATGTGTTCATGAAGACCCGGTCCCGCGTGAACGCCGCGTCCGAGCCCGAAGTCAAGAAGGCCGCGACGGCGGAGGAGAAGGCCCAGGCAGACAAGCTCAAGGCGGAGGGCAACTCCCTCATGAGCGCGAAGAAGTACGACGACGCGATCGAGGCGTACACGAAGGCGATCGCGCTCGACCCGAGCAACCCTGTCTACTACTCGAACCGCGCGGCAGCGTACTCGAGCAAGCAGGACCACCTCTCGGCGGTGGGCGACGCGGAGATGGCGATCTCCGTCGACCCCAAGTTTATCAAGGCGTACCACAGGCTGGGGTGCGTGTGCTGTGCTCGATCGTCGAAGGGGAACTGACCTCCAGGCAGCCACGCACAGTTCTGCCTGGGCGACTTCCAGCAGGCCGCCGACGCCTTCGAGCGCGGCCTCAAGCTCGACCCATCGAACGCAAGCCTCAAGTCTGGCCTCCAGAACGCCAAGGCACGCATCGCCGAGGAGCCCGCCGCGTCCACCTCCGCTGTGCCCGAAGCAGGCGGCAGCGGCGGCGGCATGCCCGACCTCAGCTCCATGGCCAACATGATGCGCGGGATGGGCGGCGGTGGTGGCGCTGGTGCTGGTGCGGGACCTGACGCAGGCGGCGCGCCCGGTATGCCCGACATCGCGGCGATGATGCAGAACCCGCAGATGCGCAAGATGGCGGAGGACATGATGAAGAACGGCACGCTGCAGCAGCTGATGAGCAACCCGGCGATCATGAACATGGTGCGTTCTTGATTATCCCCCTTGCAATGTACAGCTGCTAACCTGGGGCTATAGATGAGCGGTCTCACCGGCGGTGGAGGCGCTGGTGGTGCTGGCGGTGGCGGGATGCCCGACATGGCTGAGCTCATGAACAACCCCATGCTCAGGAATCTGTAAGCATCGATCTGATGTCCTCTCCCGTCAATACTAACCCTCTCGACAGTGCCAGCCAGTTCGGCGGTGATGGCGCGGGCAGGTAGTGATCGATTATTCCTCGCGTCGAATAGTTCCTTGTATCCTTACTGTACTTTGCTCGATCTACACTTACCTTGGGCATTCTCGATTTACCCTCCAGGATTTCACTCATTTCAAGACAAAGCGCGCTGTAAAAGGCAAACGATGGTATCAAGCGTGTATATGGGTGAGTACATATAGCGGAGAGAATAAGTACATGGTCTACGTGTTACAAGGCTAGTTGCCGTGAGTAAAGGGTAGCAAGCTCCCCAATGCTGATAGGGTATGCGCAAGATAGCCTGCTAGGTGTACAACAAGATGTGGTAAGGAGCGGACGCGCGCGGCCAAGATGCGCGCGCAGGGTAACTCAACACGACGGTGCATGCACCCGAACCTCTCGGCTCACGACTCTCCATTCCCTCTCGGCTCTGCAAACGACATCCCCTCCCGATCCTCGCTCATCACCCTCGCATGCTCCAGCAGCAACCGCACAAAATATGCCTTCAGGTCCTCCTTGCGCCAGAAATCCGTCGCCCAGCGCTGCCCTGCGAGCGCGATCTTGTGCGCGAGGTCCTCGTGCGCGCCGCGCCCGGCGCCGTCGCCGCGGAAGAAGAGGAGGGCGTCGTAGAGGTCGGTGAGGTCGATCTGGGAGGAGGCGTTAGGGCCGAGAAATATGACATAGTACAAGGCATATGCCAAGTGGATCAAGAGGTAGAGACGCACCTGGACGGGGACGTAGTGCACCCAGGGCTGTATGCGGTCGGCGTACCATTCGGGGTAGACGGTCGCCTTGAAGATGAGCGAATTGGATGCCATTAAGCGCTTGAAGCGGCCACTCCACGCGTTGCCGTCCATCTATACGTCGAATCAGCACAACTGAAGACTCACGTGGCGAAGCTCGTCCCCACTCACATCCAGCACATACTTATAATCCGCCGCCTGCTCCGCCGTCTGGTACGGCCGCCACTTGAACTCCCGCTGCACCTCCTCGCACGTCCCCGCCGCCTCGTCGCACGAATGCGGGCTCCCCGCGAACGCGACGTCCATCACCGCCGGGTTCAACAACGCCTTCCTGAGCTTCTTCGGCTCGCCCACGGGTTCGTCTACGCCTTTGTCTGCATCCAGCACCTCCGCGACGCCGTGGATCTCGTTCGCCACCCTGACGAGCCGGATGCGCTGGCTCCTTCGCCAAGCCCGTTCAGGTGCTTGCCAGATGCCCGTGTTACTGCCGCGCCACAGCAGGCGCTCGTTCCTTTTCTCCTCCCACTCCGGATCGTTCTCCAGTGGGGACGCCACCCACCCATAGGGCGACGCCATGCGCACGTCGGCGTGTAGGGGCGTGGCGCAGTAGGCGAGTTGCGGGGCGGTGGGCGGCTGCGGCGCGGGCCCGCCGCCGAAGGAGACGAACTGACCGTGCGCGAGGAGGATGTGGGGGGAGTAGCAGGGGTCCATGCTGCGGGGGTGGTCGTGGATGAGGGTTTTAGGGCGGATGGGGTCGGGGGCGTGGAAGACATCTTGGGAGGGCGCGGCGCCGGGGGAGTCGGGAGGGCAGGCGCCAGACCAGCCGTGGCGGGCTGTTCGGGGGAGGTCGGTGGCGCGCAATACTGGATATATGCGGTGAGAAAGAATTTGGGGATGGTGCTGAATCACGTACCCGTCCCTTTTGCAGCTGCCTCGCGCGCTGCTTGCTCAGCCTCAAAGTCGCGCGCCTGCCTCGGATTATCCTGCATCGACACCACGACACGAAAGTCAGTCGGTAGAATATCCGTCACATCCCGCAAGAGGTTCAGCAGCATCTCCGCCTCGGGCCTATGCTGGTTCTCGCCGGGGAAAACGACGAGGGGTCCGCCTTCCTCCCTCCCTAGCGTGAAGCCGTAGGACGCGGCCTCGTTCTCGCGCTGGGCGGCGGCGAGGTCGGCGGGGTGGAGGCCGTAGAAGGGCTCGAGATCTTCAAAGATCTGGTCGTACTCGTCGGGGAGGCGCACGTTGTGTTGTTGTGCGTAGGACCACCTGGAAGGTATGTAAGGTCAGGAAATGGGAAGGGGGACGGATTGAGTACATACCACGCGTCGAAGCCCTTGGGAGGGGCGCGATGGTATCGTCTTCTATACTCCCGTACAGCTTGCTCGAGCGTCGTACTTGCGCGCGCCAGCTTCGCCTCCCACTCGGTCACCGCATTAGCAATCAACTCATAGATGGGATGGGGACCGTCCGGATTGACGCGCACGAGACCATTCGGCAAGTACTCGTGCTTCCCCAGAGCGCGCGTCGCGTTCACTGCGATCACATCCACGACCAGCTCAGCGTTTGTCCCTTCCAGCGCGTCGTGCGTGTGATCGTGGGTGTCCAAGAAGCTGAAGAACGAGCTCTGGCAGATGACGAAGACAGAGTAGTACGCCGCCGCTGCGACGACTACCGCGCGGAATGCGCGTCGCGCGCGCGATGCATCCGACATGGCGCCCGTGTCGTGTAGATAAGAGCGCCGAGCGCGTACTTTTCTGGAATACAGGCGTCCCGCTGGCCCTGTAGAGGGCCTTGAGGAGCTGTTGCAACGATTGTGGGGGAACGAAGGTGAGAGCAAGCGAGCGCTGTCCTCTCTACCTCAACCCCGCTAATTTTGAGCAAGCCGGGGTTTCCCCTCCGTGCCGCAGAACGCGTTTTGATGCGAGGGATCTTCGCAGCCCGACGATCGTGCTCCGGGAGCAAATCATTCAATTGGAAAGTGCCGATAAGATATTCAAGTCGGGGACAGAGATGCCTGAGGTTTGCGGCCATTCAGAGGTATGGAAGGGACGCAGGGACCTTGGGCTTTCCTCCCCAATTCGCGGAGCAAATATAGGGCAAGCTGCATGAGGAGAATGAGAGCTCCTTGATTGTGTTGATGTCCGCAGCGGAAGAAGAGCCGAAGGATGCCTTATGCGGTAGTCCTTGTTCTTGACCACCATCACCCGCTCGATGTTCGCCGGAACCGTGGCTTCTAGCTAATCTCCAGTACGGATTTCTTGCACCCTTACGTCTCGGTACCGTCTCGGCTTTTTGGGTGCTCGAAACCGTCCAGCATCGAACGCGCCTCTACACGATATGATTTCCTCTGCCCTCATATGTCGCGGTACCTTGTCCTCAGCAACTCTCGCCTCGTCGTGATAGACATGCCTACGAACGTGCTACCCATCAACCGCAGATCAGGCCCGCTTGTCCCGCTCATCGATACCGACGCGCCGCCTCTCACCCGCAAAGTCGCCTAGGATGGCGCACGTGTGCCAGTTTCCCGCCCAAACACCTGCAGCGATAGGCTATTTTTGAGCTCTCTGCTGGTGAAGGGAGCAGCTATAAGAGCCGCTGATACTTTTGGAGCGCCTCGAAGGCTTGTCTCGTGCCCTCCCGCTTCCTTGTTGCCTTCATCGCAGTCATCGCCTTCGCTCATGACAGACATTAGCAAGTCGGACAAAGTCTCCAGCGATGGAGCTTCTCTTCCTGAGGCGCACTATGAGGCCGATGAGGAGACGCAGGAGCTATCGTCGAAGCAGCAGAAGAGCTCGTTCTTCACCATCCTCGCTTCTGCGTTTGGGCTGATCAGCGACGGATGTGAGTAGCTTGCTTCCTTGATGCTTTACTTAGCCGTGTGACCTGACCGCCGCCGCGCGCCAATCAGACCAGAATAACCTCATGACCATGTCCAATGTGAGTACTCTCACCATTGATTTCCCTCCCTTCCCCCCTTCGCCTAACACCCTGTCCTCGTCCCTCCCTCCCACCACTCATCCACCTCCCAGGTCGTCTTCACCACCCACTACCCCAAGCACTACACCGCCTCCGTCAAAACCCGCGTCTCCAACTCCCTCCTCGTTGGCGCCGTCCTCGGCCAAGTCATCGTCGGCGTCATCTGCGACCGCCTCGGGCGGAAATTCGCGCTGGTGGGCACGACGCTGATGATTGTGCTGGGTGGAATTTTGGGCACGGCGGCGCATGGGGCGGGTGGGAGTGTGGAGGGGCTGTTTTGGTTTTTGACTGTTGCGAGGTGAGAGATGGTTGAGGGTTGTTCTGAGTATGGGTGTTTCTGTGCTGGGATGATGCTGACCTGCGACCCCCAGAGGAATCACTGGTATTGTGAGTAGTTCGTATTCCATGGATTTAGTGGGCATTGACACGGATGCGCAGGGCGTCGGCGGAGAGTACCCTGCCTCCTCCACAAGCGCCTCAGAAGCCGCGAACGAGCGAAGCATCGCCCAACGCGGCCCGCTCTTCATCATGGTCACGAACTTCGTGCTCTCGGTGCGTTCCTCTCTCTGTGGGCTCAATCATGCCCCTCCAACCAGACCCCTCACTCACCTCTGGCCTCTCTCGCCAATCTCCATACTGACTGTTCGAACCTCCTCCAGTTCGGCGGCCCCCTCGCCGTCGCCGTCTTCCTCATCGTCCTCTCCGCTGCGGGCGAGGCCCACCTGCCCACCGTCTGGCGCGTCTGCTTCGGGATCGGCGTCCTCCTCCCGCTCACCGTGTTCTACTTCCGCGTGCGGATGCTGACGACGAGGTTGTATCGGGATGGGGCGATTAAGCGTAAGTGATCGAGCTAGTTCTGCAGTTGATCTTAGCAACGCGTTCAAGGCGCACTCAGATTCTCAGCGGCCATACTTTCAGTGGCAGCAGCTTGCTGATAACTGGTAGCAAGTCAACATCGCTGACCATTCACTTAGATCGCGTCCCATACGTCCTCTCTGTGAAGCGATACTGGAAGTCGCTAATCGGCACATGCGGGGCTTGGTTCTTGTACGACTTCGTAAGCCATGTCGTCCCGTTACAATCTTTGATATCACTGACCCTCCCCCCAGGTCACCTTCCCCAACGGCGTCTTCTCCGGCACTATTATCTCGAGCGTCGTACACGATGCCGATATCAAGAAGACGGCGGAGTGGCAGTTGTTGTTGGGGACGATTGCGCTGCCGGGGGTTTTTGTGTGGGTACAATGTGTGCTCTTGATCGTTGCTCAAATATTCCCATCCTCACAGTGGCGCATTCCTATGCAATCGACTTGGAAGGAGGAATACGGTGCGTGCTGGAGGTTATCTTGCCGGGGCGCAGGGATACTGACGATTTACCCTCGTAGATGATGCTGGGCTTCAGCGGCTACCTCATCTTTGGCCTCATTATCGGCTGCGCGTACGAGAAGATTACGGGCATTATTCCCTTGTTCATCGTCTTGTGAGTGTTCAGCGTGTTTAGGCGATCCACGACTGCCGTCTGACGAATCCCCAATTCTTTAGCTACGGCCTCATGCAGTCCTTCGGAAACCTGGGTCCGGGCAACATGCTCGGGCTTGTAAGCGCTGAGTGAGTCGCGCGCTTATTTCCTCGACTTCTTCGGCGATGACTGGGCGTCTTCTTCTGGCATGATTTTCTTCCTCGGGCATGACTGGACTGCTGACTACAGTGGGCGCCTATCTCTCGAATAGCACTTCTCACTTCCTATGGCGCTTCCTCCGTACATCAATGGCTCTCACTGCCTCAGTGACACCTACTCAATCGACTGACTCACTGACTCACCCGACGCAGATCCTACCCAACGCCCATCCGAGGCACCTTCTATGGCTTCTCCGCCGCGATCGGGAAGGTCGGCGCTGCGGTGGGAACGCAGGCCTTTACCCCCATTCAGGACAACCTTGGGAAGAAGTGAGTCGTGGATCTGAGCGCTCGGGGCACAGCATATTTTCTCGTCGTTGTGCCAATCGCCGATGAGCGTTGCAGCCTCCGCCGATTGTCGTGTTTGGAACTAACGGACGATTGCAGGTGGACGTTCATCATTGCCGCGATCTGCGGTGTTACGGGTATTCTGGTAACCTACTTTTTCGTCCCGGATATGACGGGGGTGGACCTTGGGGATGAGGATGCGGCATTCGTGCAGTACCTGAACGAACAGGGGTGGGATGGAGAGGTCGGCGAGAAGGAATCGGTGGTGAGCGTCGATATGGTGGCGGTGAAGCAGTAGGAAGTAGCGTAAGTGATTTGGGATTTTGTAACTTATGACACTGCACGTATGAAGTGGCGTAGGTCATCTCAAGCGCACATGTTCAAGTTCAACTTCAGCAGTGTATGCTCCTATTTGGCGGTGTAGGCGCAGCTGAGGCCCAGACCCGGAAGCAGAGGTCGGCCGAACGCCGGACACGGCCGAAGCCGGGATGTGATAAGATTTGATAAAGTGAGCCGATAAGATTGCACACTTGCCTCCTCCCAATCCCTCCACCAAACCCGCACGGGGCTGCCGCCATCTCAGCAATGTCGTCTGCCGTTGCTCCGGGCTCCGCATCGTCCTCGACGACATTATGGGCGACAGGTAGGCGGGCTGCGTACCCCCCGCGGAGCACGTGTTGAGTTTCGCAGCCTCCAAGGAATGGGTCATTCCCTCGAAACCAAAGCCGGGCAGGAAGCCCAAGAAAGAGACCGTTCAGGCGAAGGACGGCGACAGCCAGGTGAGTGCTCATCGATGGGCGCTTGCGTGCGCGATGGGGGAGCGTTGACCTAATGCTCGTTGCAGGTGGATGACAAGGGTCGTCGCGTGCAGAACAGGTGCGTGCGATCGGTGATGTGCGGCTTACACGGTTGATAACATTCCTTTAGGGCCGCCCAGCGCGCCTTCCGCGAGAGGAAGCAATCGCAGCTCGCAGAGCTGCAGGCTCGGCTTCAAGCGTACGAGCAGGGCGAGATTGAGCGCAATGTTGCGCTGCAGAATATTGCGAAGCGATTGAAGGAGGAAAATGAGGCACTGCGCCAGGAGAATATCACGCTGAAGGAGAAGCTGAGCAAGTATGAAGAGCAAGAGCAGCAGCAGCCAACGGCGTCGACGTCGGCGCTGCCACCCGAGAACGAGAAAAAGCGGGGGCGTGCTGCGTCTGCGTGTACTTCACGCAAGAAATCCAAGGTTGACCCGCCACCTGCCGAGCCTCAGGTGACGTCGCCCTATGCCCCCATCTCCTCCCCTCCAGAGCTCGTATCGTCGCCCGAGTCCGTCGACACACCCGAGGACCTGCGCTACTCACCCCCACTCACCGTCGACCCGCCCCAAACCTACTCCTCGTCCTCCAAGCCCAGCAATTATGCCCAGCCCATCTCCGAGCCCGCCTTCGACTGCGGCTTCTGCTCTGAGGACACGCCCTGCGTCTGTCGCATCGCGTTCCAGCAGGCAAGCGAGGGCCTCGCTGCGGAGGCGCAGAAGATGGCCGCAGCACCGACGCTGATTGCCTTCGACGACCCCGACAAGTCGTCCATCCTCGACAACCTGCCGACGTACCAGCCACCCGTGCCCCTGCGTCGTCGTGCTGCTGCTGCTCCGGTTAACTCGATCTTCGCGGTCAACTCGGTCGAGCCTGCTGGGCCAACGTGCTCCGGCGACCCCTCCAACTGCGCCGCGTGCGCCAGCGACACGTTCGGCAAGGCCTTCTGCGAGGCTCTCGTCGAGTCGAGCGAAGCAGAGCCTGCCCCAGCAGCTCGCTGCGCGGACTGTCCGGGCGACTGCGATCGTATGCGTGGTGGTAGCTCATCCGCGCCCCTTCCCTCCGGCCGCGCTAGCTTCAGCTCGTTCACGTGCTTCCCCTCTGGCCCTAGCCAATATGTAGCCTCCGAACCAGGCTCATCGGCCTTGTCTAATCCCTCGCACACCATCCCCACCCACGAAGCGTGGCAACAGCTCAAGTCGCACCCCAACGTCGCCTTCGAGGACCTCGCGATGCTCGCCGACGTCGTCTCGCGCCGCTCCAAGTGCACGGGCCCGCGCGTCGTGATCGAGCCCGCGCCCGGGAGCATCACGCCCGAGAGGTCGAGTACGCCGGAGGTGGAGGGGTCGATACCGCCGCACGACGGGTCAACGTCGCATGATGGGTCTACCGCTACGCTCGACCGGGCTACGCCTCACGACCAGTCTACTACGCCGCACCATCAGTCCACAACACCCCCCGCGCCGCCCCTCAAGCAGGAGGAGGACGACCGGCCGATGCTAGTCCCCCAGCACGTCCTCAAGACCTGCGGCCGGCGCGGCATGCGCGAGGTCGAGGTGACGGCGGTCCAGGAGGCGCTGCGGCTGCTGGATGCGAAGTTCCGGTTGTAGGGTGTGGTTGTTTGGTGTCGGGGGCTGTCGTTATCAGGGGATCGCGGGCTGTAGTTGGCTCAGTAGGTCGGCTGCAGTCGTTCAGTAGACCGACTGTAGTCCTTCACTATCGCCTGCGCGATCACGTCTTGTACTCTACCTTAGCTCTGGATTGGGGCCTTACTTATCATCGCTATGCTAGCTAGCTTTTCCTGTACCAAACCACGTTTCTTGACGATCTTGTTGATCGGGCTCGTAAGTGCTTTTGGTCTCGTTGGCTCTGATCCGATCTCGCCTACTCCTACCTGACCTCGTTTGCTCTTACTTGAGAACGAAGTCCTCGGCTCGCACGCAAATTCACCATGTACATCTGATTAGCTGGGGTCTGCGTCTGATTGCGATCTCTGCGCTACCGTAGCCTTCGACTCTATCCTTCGCCGCTCGTTCACCTCAATCCTTCGCCACTCGTTCACCAAGTCGCGCACCTCCCGCCTCAGCGCCCGAATCTCCTCCCACGACAGCTTCCCCCGCGGCGTCTTCCGATGCAGCCCCCGGAAATGCGTCGCCAGCTCCATCAGCGACGCCTCCCTCATCTCCTCCGGAAACGGCCCCACATGCCCCCACAACCCCACGAGCACCCTCCTCGCCATCCTCACCTCGCCCACCGCGAAGAATGCACCCGCGACGGCGTCGATCGCAGGCACGTCCGCGCGCACGCCCGAGTCCACCATCTGCTCGAAGACGCGCAGTGCACCCCGCGGGTCGCCCGCGCGTGCGTGCCCGTAGATGAGGATCGTGTACATGACGACGTTGGGCGGGACCCACGCGAGGCGCGCGGCCTCGAGGACGGCGCGCGCGGCGGGGAGGTCGCCGGCGGCCGCGTAGCCCTCCATGAGTGCGGCGAAGTGGTGCCGGGTGGGCTGCATGCCGCGCACGAGGAGCGCTTGGAAGACCTGGCGGGCGGCGTCGAGATCGGCCTTCGTGAGCCCTTCGTGCCGCATGCGGAGCGCGAAGGTGGCGGCGTCGGCGCGAACGCCGCGCTCTCGTAGGGAGTCGATCATCGCGCTGGTAGCGCTGCGCGACTCGGGGGTTGTCATCTGGTCCAAGCCGGCGATGGGGTCCAGGGTTTCCTTCGACTCCATGAGCGTGTTGGGCTTCCCAAGCTGGCCATGCTGGACGCGTTTGTACAAGCTTGCCCATCCGTGGCCATGGATGCGCTTCTTCTCCTCACGCAGGATAGCGTTGAGGATGATATGAACTTGTTTGAGCGTGGGGCGCAGGTCCGTGTCTGCCGCGACACTGCGAATGAGGCGTATAAGCGAGCGCGGTGGGGCAGCTTCCTCATGATGAAGGTAGCTCATGAGGATCTCGAGGGTGGTTTCGTTCGGGATGACACCGTTGGCGCGCATGAGATTCAGCACGTCGTAGAATATGTCCACACCGTGCAGCTTCAATAGCCCTCGGAGTAAGGCATTGAAGACCTTCACGGTAGGCGTTATGCCGGTAGTGTCCAGAGGGATGGTAGTCGACGGTTGCGAGAAGAAGTCCGACACCCCATGCTTGCACATACGGCGGACCATCTCGAGCGCTACATCGGCGCGCCCCGAGGTCAAGTGTAGGTGCAGCAGCGAAACCACGAGATCGACATCGGCCTCAATACCGGTCCTACGCAGCCCCTCGAATATTAGTAGGCCGCGCTCGAGATCGCTCCGCGCAGCCGCCTGGTTGATGTAAATGATGAAGGTCTGAATGTCTGGTGGATATGCTTTGTGGTTGAGAGGGGGGTCCGGAAGGGTGCTTTCGCCGGTTATGGCGGCGTAGAGGGGAGCGACGAGATCGTGATCGAAGTAGACCAGGAGTTTGGCGGCGCCGGCGAGGTCTCGTACATCGAGGCGGACCTGCATGCAGGTGTTGAGGACCGTCACTGCTAGGGAGGCGGGGAGGTCGGCTAGCGAGTCTAGCACCTTGTCCTGGAGTCGAGCATCGTAGCCCAAAGAGCGATAGGCCGTCAATATGACAGCGTGAGTGGAGGGGTCGGCAGCAATGCCGTAGTCTTCCATGCGCTGGAGGACATAGGATGCGCTCTCCAGATCGTGGTTCTGTACATGCGCAACAATGAGGAGGTGGAATGTGCGGGGGGTGGGTTTGACATTGTATTGATCGAACTCGTCGAGGATGGTGGCCAGCGCTGCATATTCGCGCAACCCCGAGCATGCTGCGATCTTCCAGTTCAGTAGGCGGGAAGTAGTCTTCCCGGTATACTTCATCCCGAGCGCGACGACGTCCAACACAAGCTTCCACTGCTTCCAGGATGCATGCGCGTGGGCGGCGCCCTCGTAGACGTTTTGCTTGAGATTCGCGCCCATCTGCTGCGCTAACGTGATAGCGCGATTGGCCTGCTCCGGCTCGTCCGTATTTGCGAGTGCGGCTACAACCCGTCGCGCCTTGTCCTGTTGGAGGAAGACATCCGAGAGCGGCTCGGAGCCCTGCACCCGCCGCATCAAGTACTGCATGTTCTGATTGTCCTCCAGCATGAACTGGATCTCGGACATCACTTTCACGGATACATCCTCGGGGGTGGTGCTCCTTGCGGGGGCGGCGTCGGGTGCGGGGCGCGCTCGGCGTACGACAGCGGGGTCTTGGGGTCCGGAGGAGAACCAGGTGACATCGCGACGCAGGGCGGCAGCCGTCGCGCATCTGACTGAGACGGCGAGACGCTCGCTGGCAAGGAGCGGGCCGGAGAGTAGCTGGCTGCAGCCGGCGAGTATGCCAGACGCGTGGGTCGGGGAATGCTGCCTTGGAACAAGACGGAGCCTCTTCAGCATCGACACCAGCCGTCCTGGACTGGCGTCTGCTCTGCAACGCGGCGGTCAGGACAGCGGCGGAGAGGGGGAAGCGGGGAACGCACATTGGAGCCTGAGCTACTCGACTGCGAACGATGGGTGCCCCTGCTGGGCATCAGACGCGCGCGCCGTTATGTCGCTGCTCGCTGTCACGCCCCTTGTGCGCCGTCGTCGTCGTCGTCGTCTGTGTCGCCTCGTCGTTGTCGGCGGCGGCGAGCAGCGTGCGCGAAATTGGCGCGGAACAAGCCTCTCCAAAAATTCGACACGTGACGCCATCCGCTCGGAGTCCAGACTTGGGTTGATGGAATTTGTACACTCTTGAACACGACCGCCAATTGTCCTCCAGTGCGGCGGGCCAGACCCGCCTATTGCTGGCGTATAACACCGTTCGTGCTTCGATGTCTTCTCCGCTGAGACCCGTCCAAGAACTGTCCCATCATCATACACATGTAGCTGATAACTCTCTTCGTCCCTCTGGCAGGTACAGAGTCTGTACCCCAACTGCTTGCACGGCCCTCACGGTCAGGGCGATCTTCCGACAATGAAGTTAAACTCTGTAGGATTCGCACAGTGCCCAGGAGAACGGTGTGGCAGACGGTACGGACCACCATTCACTCATGACGTGCGACATCTGCTTGGGATAACCGGCCAGTGTCCAATGGATAGACCAACTCAAGACCCTGGCTTTCCATGCAAAGTTCGTCGAGCAAGCGCGAGGAAATCGCAGTTCCCTCGAGCTCTATCCTGCAATATGCCTTAGTGCGAGTTTCGTGGACTGAGGTGTACGTTTCGACGCCGCCATCGCCACCCGCCCTCCACCATGCCCCGGTCTATCGCTGATCGAATGGTTTATTGATTCCCAGAGGGCACCACTGCCCGAGACGGAGACGCGCGATCCCTCCGATGGTGAGAGCCCGACTCTGTGCGGCGTCTTCCACCACCAGCATATGACTCTCGTGCGTCACTCGCGTACAGCGCTGATTACGGCCATCCGCCACAGATTTCTGAACAGCAATGGTGGCCCTCTACGTGTTTGGTGACTCACCTCTGTACTTTTTGCAAAGTAAATCCTGCAAGACAGGCCGCCTTGATGCTGTGTAGCGATATATCGCTGACTCGACAGACCTACGACTCAGCGGCTGCGGTATTGGACCTTCCCTGACGCATGTTCACCTTCGTTCATTTCCAGCCGGTGTTCAACAGTCGGCCACGCGATCAATTTAGCCCAAAAAGGAACAAGGCATCAGTTGTTCTGAACTTCAACAAAATGGCAGTGCGCATACGTCCGGTATAGACGGAGGTTGGCTAAGGGACGAAATGTGCGCCGAGGGAGTGTCGTATGTCGAATGTATCCTTGTCGTGACTAATATTGACTGATCACAGCCTTCATTGGCTCCTCCAAGGCGACAGTCTTCCGCCAATTACAGCTTTCGCAAGCCAGCGGCAGGCGATCCATCCCATTTCGCCTCCCGGGCGTCTGTCAAAACTATCCTATCCCCCGGTTTACATACGGCCGACAGGCCTCGCAGCTCGGCTTACCTGCTCCTTTCCGGCATCAAGGCACTCGACGCTACTCTACCTTCTCCGGCTCTGTCGCTATCCCAAAAATGATGTCTACACAAGCCGCGTTTCACCAGATCTCTGCCGCAGTGGCGGTTCGAAACTATCGCTCATGACGGCGTTTTCGTCAATCTCGGCACTGTATTGGGCGGTTCCGATTGATTGACTGCACTGTCAGCCTGCGCCAGAAACAGCTCGGTGCGCCATACATCGTCGTATAAAGGTGAGCGATGGGTCACTCCAGCTCACTCACTCTACTCAACACACCTTCTCCTCCCCGCCGCTTCATTTTC
>JAMQCK010000391.1:0-25106 GCA_024196135.1 Pleurotus ostreatus/Saccharomyces cerevisiae fusant | reverse complement strand
ACTACTACCTCCGGCACCATCATTTGCAGGTTCTCGACATCCTTCCCTCTTGTTATGCCACCTTCAATACTCTCCACCGCAATAGCTACTCAGGAAGAGTTGGACGCGTTGCCAATCATTAAATATCAGCTCGTCGATTTCGACCCCGGTTACTACCGTCGGCAGGTCTCCAAAAGATGTTTTACATACGGCCATCTGCAAATGCTCATCTCTCCCCACAGATGGAGCACCTTGAGTACTACTGGGGTTTAGAGAAAGGAGAGCTCAGTCTCTCCACGCCACTAAATCACATCCAGCGTGCGTTACAAGAATCAATTATGCGGCTCAGTGCCTCGAATGACCACTATAACTATAGTTCGAAGCGACATGGCCGAGCGTATGGGTAAGTCTGAGTGGGCCCTCCTTCCCACCAAGAAGACACTCGACGCCATGAATACCCTGTCCGACTTCAACAAGACTGCAGCCGTAGATAAAAGGAAGCGATTCACCGAAGTATGTTCCTTATTCGTCGTCGCGCCCCGATGTTCACGGTCCAATTAGGAACTACCTGAACAGGAATACGAATACGAATTCTTGCCATTGCACATCGCTAAACGAGACCGCCCCTCTATATACCTCAAGCGAGGCTCGACCGTCAGGACCATCAACAAGGCGTATTCCAAGGTGCCTCGCATCAGGTCTCGTGCACATCCTCTCTTCGTGCTCTTTTGCATGACCGATCATATCCTCGCTGGCTTTGCGTCCTTATCGCAACCCAAATGCGACCGACTTGTCCGAACAGTGACCGCCACGCTCCGCCGTTGGGTGTATTCTCCCCCAGCAGAGTTCCTCGTGGGGCCTGACGTCTGGCCCGAACATCGCCATCCCTCGAGCGACGACGGCTCCGTCGCTCGAGCGAAGCTTACCTCTTGTAAGCCGACACGGACGAAAAGGACGACGCGCGCCGTGCGCAGGTCCACCCACGCCCCCTCTCCTCAGCCCAAAACTGCTCAGGCGAAGTCATCAATCTACGACTACATACGAAGCCCGCCTTCTCTCCCGAAATCTCCCGCGCTTCCTCGCGGCGCTCGCGCCTCAGACTCAGGATCGTCCGATAGCGACGCCGATGTCGTCTTTTCGGCGGTCGATCTTCGTGGTTGGCTGGTCTCCATCAGCGCAGAGACCAAGACGAAGCGCGCATTGCCCTCCTCCTCGAACGCCGACGCCATCCTTTCCCGCTATCGCAAGGAGCCGGCTCGCGCTCCCGCCGATGCACTACGCGGTACGCTGCTTCAAAGACACGGCGGGCTGTACGGGGGAGGCAGCTATGCAAACTGCCGCTACATCTACAGCAGCAGCGACTGGGCGATGCATATCTATGATCAATGTCTCTGGTCGTCCAATCCACCCGAGGCAGCCCGGTTCGAATACGTCGACCTCGTCCCATGATAGTCAAATACAAGATTCAGTGACCATCGGGCATAACCAGAGCAGAGCAACAGGCCGATCCGACAATGGCCAGTCCGTGCACCCAGTACACTTGCTGTTAATCCTCGGATTCGTCGCACTACTCGGGCTTTCTGCAAAGTTATAAATATGCAGTTGAATAGCGGGCTTACGTTGTGATGGATCTTGTATCGACTACCGAGGCAGAGCTGACATATCTGTCACACATACAGTAGGTGTGGTGGATTGATGTATGAGGACGGAGATTGAGCGTCTTCGGGATTGGACATTCTTGGCTGTCAACTCGGTCAATTATGATATCTTTGTGGTGGCCTTGTAGGTCTCTTGCATAATGTAAGGTCGTTGGAGGCTGAGACCCGTAACCAACGTCCGCGTCTCGTGTCAGTCACGTGACTGTCTCGTGGCAATTGATGGTCGCACGCTGCTTGATTGTCGGCGCGTTTCCATCTTCTTGACCTCATCTCAAAACGCGCTGATGTCGACCGCCATGGTGCCTCTGACCGCACTATCCTTCAGCAAGGACATTGGCCCCATACCAGCAGTAGAGCGCACTCTAGTCACCTTCGAGGAGGCCGTGGAGTTTCAAGTAGTGAGTTGCCGAGAAACCGAGTGGCATGGACATGATGATCATAGTCGCCAGATATGGACTCTTGAGTGGTGTTGGGGCGTTGATAGAGGAGGTATTCCTCTCAAGAGCCCGCTGAACAGGATGGAATGTGAGTCTCGAGCGTCCGAGTCAGTGAGTGGCCTTGCCTGACCGCGCTCATGTAGTGCGCGCCGACATGGCGAAGTCTTTTGACGACGAAGATTGGACATTTATGCCGACAAGGGAGACTCTAAGAGAGATGTCGCATCTACTACGCCATAACGCTCGAGCGGATGCGCGCTCGCGAAGGAACGCCATAGAGGTGCGTGCTGATCTGGCTCGCTCCCTTTCTCACGCTGACCGTCAATCCCAGGAATTTCGCCCAGAAAATTGCGAGTACGAGCTCAAATTTATTGGCTATCGCGAGCCAGGCGAGGAACCAACAATCTACGCTGCCATTGGAGACGCGGAGCCCAAGGCCTTCAAATTTCCTTATACGAATCTGAGGGTCCGTTCCTGCGCACATCCCTTCTATGTCGTATACAGGGCGCATCTCCTGGTAACAGTCCGGCATCATAGCTGGAACGACAAAACGCTCCCCTCACTCAATGAAAACACCATCAAAATCAGCAAGCGTTGGCGCGAAACACCGCCAGCCGAGTTCAGATACGGCCCCGACTTTCCCCCGGAGCACTGTCATCCTGGTAGCATACTAGCGGGCTCCGTCAACGGCTCGTCGCACTTCCCCTCGTCGTTGTTCATGCGCAAGCGCACAGCCGACGACGCGGATGTGGATCTTGAGGCGCCACCCAGACCGTGCCCTCGGACTTTGGGTCCTTCCTCTCTGGGGGGCCTATACGCCGACAGTACCGCCGTTGTGTTGTGGCTGGACAAGGTCGAGTCTGGCGATATCGACTGTCGCTGCCCACCCGAGTCTGCAATAGCAGAAGCGGAAGCCGCTCTGACAGATTACACGCAGGAGCCCTCTCGCGACCCGAGAGAGGTTATGCGCACCGGGTGGTGTCCATTCAAGATTTCTCGACCTTTAGGACAGGAGCGTGATATGTCGCGCTGGACGAGTTCGATAGCGGCGGCGTGGATCGCTGGTGTCATAATTTGGGGGAATTATGATGACGGGAGCTCCTAAAAATTTCGGGGCACTATAATACAGGGAGTCCATCATCATAATTGCCTACCTATTCACTCTCTTACGGACATGTGGTGTGATGCTTCGCTCGTGGAACGCAGCTAGTGATTTGTAGAGTGTCTCATCAAAAGCGAAACCCCTTGGAGGACGCGCTATATCAATTTAACGCAGTCCTGTGTGTGGGTGAAATATGTATTTCAGATCGGATGTCAAGACTAGAACAAATGTGAACCGTGACAGGTTGCGTGACATCCCTCGTGTCGCGCGGCATGACGCGTGATCGTTGCTTCTCCCGAACTTCGACTGGATCCTCACTTTCGCGGGCAAGCAAGTTGAACGAGACCTCGACTGCCCTTCCAGCTTATACGATCATACACTAAGCTGCTCCGCCGCCCTTATCCGCAGGATTTCTCATCGCACGACTGACTTCTCGCTACTTGGCACAGGCAACCTCGAAGCCATGGCTCTCTCCTCGGTACCCTTGACGGTGGTATCCTTACGCAGCAACGTAACAGAAAATCCCCAAATTGAGAGAGCCGTTGTCTTCTTAGACAAGGACCGGGATTACCAGCTCGTGAGTGGCGCAACCCGATCGCAGCGGCGCAGTACTGACTGTTGAACAGATATGGACCCTAGAGTGGTACTGGGGCCTCCCTAAGGGCGCACTCTCGACCAAGTGTAGGCTTAATCGCTTTGAAAGTGAGCAGCACGCAATACAACTGTTTGCAACTGACATTTCGCACCCTAGTGCGAGCCGACATGCTTAAGTCCTACAATGAGGACGGATGGATACTTATGCCCACAACCGAGACCCTGAAAGCGATTGAGGTCATGCTTCGACATAATATCCAGGCAGGCAATACCCAGAGAAGGACCTTCACGGAGGTGCATAAGGGTCATCGTAATCAGTGTGGAATACAGCTGAACAGGTTTATAGGAATTTCCAGCAGCAATGCATCAATACCAGCTCCTTCCCGCTGCTCTGAGCGGCAAAGGACGGCGGCCAACTATCTATGTCGATATTGGAGAAGCCACACCGCGCCAGTTTCATTATCCCTACAGCGACCTCCCTACCGTTGAGTCTCGCGCGCATCCATTCTTCGTCCTGCACGCACTTGAGGGGTTCATGCTCGGAAGTGCTCGCGTCCTTCGATACCCTTGGCTGCGTCCATATCGCCAAGCTGCGCTGCGAGTCTCGGGCCTTTGGCGAGGGGCTCCGCCGCGCGAATTTCGATGGGGTCCTGACTTACCCCTCGAGCACTGGCACCCGAAGAGTATCAAGGCCGACAACGCATCGGACGAACGTTACTGGGACACAAGTGATACACAGATCGGCTACGGTGCTTTTCACGACCACAATCGTTGTCCAGGTTCATCTGAGGCGGACCGTCCTTCACTTTTGGCCAGGAAGCGGAAGCGGAGAGCTGAATCCCCTGACGACCACGCTAAAGCTCGGCCTCGCCTTTGTCATCATGCGCTGGCCTCGGAACGGGCGAGCAATATTCACACCAGCCGTTCGACAATTGTCGCCTGGATCGATGCAATTGAGCCATGCGAACCTGACCTTCTGTATCGGTCTTCATACGCCACTTCCCATATAGCAGAGGCCGAGGCTGAACTGTTACGATACGCTCGCGAGCCTCTTCGCTACCCCGACGAGGTCATGCGTACAGGCAGGAGAATTTCTCCGACGTCGATTCCCCTGGGTCAGTCTCGCGACACCTCTCGCTTTACGAGTTGCAACTGGGCAGAGCAGAAGTACTGTAGATACCTTTGGGGATACCGGGACGCCAGCGCATAGCCGTATGGGCTTCGAATTATACCCTCGTGGAATTCTTTCGCAGGGCCATCTACCGGCTGGACACGCGTCCGACCTTTGTTACATCACGAGAACGAGGGCGATTGGGATCAAAGTGTGGATGGGGAGTATAGCTCTTGCGCAAGCGCCGACCGAAAGGTCTGTACGTCGTACGCACGCTTGGCGCACCGTTCATGTCGCGCGAACAGTCAACCTGCGCTCGACTGCACGATGCTACCTTGCTATAGAAGCATTTGCTGTTCAAAAGGGCTCCAAACGATGGATAACTTGTGTGGATTTCGATCTATTGAGCGACTCTTGAAGCTGGATGCCAACACCCTTGTTCGTCGGCTTCATTGTTCGGAAGATCCCGAGTACCCGGGCCGGAGCATTCATCTGTATTTACCATCAGCGCTGGCCCTTGTCCTTCGACCACACTCGCCTCCTCCTCTGCGCCATCTCGTTCCTGATGCCTGCTGCTATACCTTCTACCTCTATATCTACCCAAAAGGACATGGAAACGGTGCCAATAATTGATTGCCGGCTCGTCGACTTTGACGCAGGCCACTATCGTCGCAGGGTTTGGGCATTTTCCGCGGCATACACGTCTCAGGCTAATAGTCTTAATTTCGACAGGTCGAACAGTTCGAGTACTTCTGGGGTCTGGAAAGAGGAGAACTTGACTTCTCCACTCCAATGAACTATGTCCAACGTGAGTGGGAGGGCCGGCTTCGCTGGGGTTCGCTTTTGCTCACAGTTATCGTTTGCGGTCAAAGTCCGAAGCGACATGGCCGAACGTATGGTCCAGAATGATTGGGCACTCCTTCCTACGAAGAAAATGTTCGACGCTATGAACGCGCTGTTCGACCACAACAAAACCGCTGGAGCACATGATAGGAAGCGATTCACAGAAGTAAGCACCCCGGATTACCGGTCGTATCACAAATTCATAGCCTCAGGAACTTCCTGAACAAGATTATGGATATGAATTTCTGCCGATACGCTTAGCCAGGCGGGATCGCCCATCGGTGTACTTCAAGCGAGGGTTGACTACCAGGACCGTCAACAGGGCGTACTCAAAGATGCCTCTCATATGGTCCCGCGCCCATCCCCTCTTTGTAGTCTACCACACTTGGAACCAGCTCCTCGCCTCTTCTACCTGGCTGCCAGACGCTAAAGCAAGCCGTCTTGTTGGAACAGTGGGCGACGTAATACACCGCTGGCTCAATGCTCCTCCTATCGAATTTCTCGTAGGTCCCGATGTCTGGGCCGAACACCGACATCCCTCGAGCGACGACGGCTCCACTGCGCGCGCACAACTCGCCACCTGCAATTCTTCGTGTGAGAAGAGGACGCAACGCGTCGCTCGCGGGCCTGCTCGCCCCGCCTCTCCTCAATCGGAAGCTCATCAGCAGAATCCCTCGATCTACGACCGCGCACGTCAGGGCACCAAGCTTCCCAAGTCGCCCGCTCTCCCTCGCAGCACTCGCGCTTCCGAAGCCGGATCTTCCGACAGCAACCCCGACCTCAACTTCTCGCCGACGGATCTACACGAGTGGCTCGACTCCATCACCCCCACACTGAGCGACAAGACGGAGGTCAGGTCACCTAGGCCTTCTTCATCCACCGGCGACGACGCCCTCACTCGGTATCACGAGGAACCAGCCCGTGATCCCGCCAACGCGCTCCGCGGCACGTTGCTTGTCACCCACGCTGAATTCGTGGATGCCAGCGACGGGCTCCAACGTTCCGTCTATTGCAGCAACGACTGGGCGTGGCACGTCTACCACAAATGTCTGTGGTCTTCCAATCCGCCCCAGAAAGCCAGATTTGGCCACGTCGACCTCAGGGTCGCGTAGCTTGCGAGTCGCCTGAGGATCTCGTCGTACTTTCGCGTGGTAATTTTCGCCATCTATGAATATGCTAACATTACCTGAGTTCGTCGCTGGAGGACTGATTCATGCGTGCTTCCGAACGACTTCAGCTTCAGACTAAGTAATCATTATCCGTCGGTGCAATGTCGCAGTCAAACCCTAGTTGCAAAGTGGTTTGCGGGCTCGAGCAATATGGGATAGTCAAAAAACAATGCCTCATTCCAGATGTACTACGTCGTCTCTACAAAATGGAGGGCGCTGTAGGTGGCAATACAACAAGGAGATCACGGCGATACAACAGGCGAGCAATAGCAATAGGAATAAAGAAATGAAGGAGCGTCGAGAGCACGAAGCTGTGAGCGGTCAAGGACCAATCGATATTCATGGAGCGAAGTTCGAGGAGGGGATGCCGTCGTGGTACCAGCGCAGAGCAGATACGGAGGCCGGAGTAGAGCGCAGATCAGTCCTAGGAAAAAGGAACGCCAAGGCCATAGCCCCACATTAGCCGGCCAATCTTGCGCAGTAGCGCCTCTTCGCGAGCGAGATGGGCAGGCAAGTGCACTTCCGGATTCTGTAGTGTCTTGATCGCCTTCCACGCGGCGAAGTAAGGAGAGCAAGGCAGTTGAACGATCGGAAGCGGCGTGTTCCAGGGGGGTCGAAACTCCAGAAGCGGCTCCGTGCTGAAGACCTCACGCTTGCGCGAGAACTCGAGAGCAGGGTCATCCCAGGTGGAGAAAGGACCGATGTGGAAGTCCCGGATGTCCTCGGGGAAGACCTTGAGGGCACGTCAGCCACCGCAAGTGTGAAGGAAAACAGAAGGGGGCGCACGTCCTTGTGATGCGTGAACCCGTTCGGACCACGCGGGGGCGGCGCTTGCTGACCCTCGATGGGCCCCAGCTGCTCCTTGTTCAATGCATCTAGCAATCGCTCAAGATCTTCAGCCTTGGGAATATACGCCCATTTCCCTTTGTCCATCATGATATGGTAATTGGACGCGACTAAACAGAGGTAAGCACGGAGAATATCCGTCGAAGAGGGGAACGACGTACGGAAAACCCTGTTCGAAGGACTGTCGACGTTGAGGGTGTTGGGTTTGTACACCATGATGGTCTCGAATCCCTTGATCTAGTATCGATGTCAGCGCTGTACAGTCCCAGACAAGAGCGCGCCAGACTTACGATTTTTCGGTTGCCTGCACAACATCGGTCGAGGAGATGACAGTCTTGCACCTCGCCATTGGCATTGTGGCGCAGGGAGGCCGTGCAGACATGTCCCAAGGGAGATCTATCGATCAGACGCTGGTGGCCTGGCCGTGACATACTATTGTCGATGTTGCATGGCGGTGTACACTCCCTGCTCGGAGTGGACGTTGTGGAGCCGTCGTCCAGGTCGTCAGAATTGAGGGGAACAAAATCTGCGTCGGAGTTGGCGAACGTAGGGCGAGGTGACGGCGCGGCCGAGGAGGTACTAGAGAACGCGTATTTGGGAGCCGTTTTTTTGCCACTTGCGCGCGCTTCTTCCAATCGCATGCTCCGGCGTCGATTGACGGGTCTCGGAGACTCTTGAGCAGTTACAGACGCCGACGGACCTGCCACATCGGGAGTGATCTCTTGAGGAATACGACCGCCATGAGTGGCTTTCTTCTTGGCTAACGCTTGTATACGCAGGCTGCGTCGAAGATTCGGCGCAGGGGGGTCAGTCGTCGTCTGACGCCTCTTGCTGGTGGCACGTTGTCCGCGAACGACACCGGTCGGCGAAGGGGTTGCGTTGCCTCTCTTCAGAGCCATTCGCCGAGAAGGGAGTCTGTATTTCGTGAGCACATATGGAGCACCAGGAAGAGCAGTTCTCACCATGAAAGGGAGCAGACGAGTTACCCACCGCCAGCAAAAGCAGGCCTTTATATCTGGTGGTGTTTGTGATCATTCTAAAATGAAGATTATGCATGCTGCGCATGGGGTAAGGGAAGAACAAAACGTCCGAGCATGTTGCCTGTTTGAACCGGTCAGTGCGGTCACAGATGCGGGGATATGCAGGCATAGCCAAGTCTCAGAATCTTTTGTTCGACTATTGTTCGGCTTGTCCCGAGTCTGAATCGGCCCGGTACCTTTCACCTCGGCCCGGGTTTGCCATCAGCGCTCGCCGCTCGACTCCTTTGTCTTTCCATCTTGCCCGCCGCTCGCCTCTTGGTCGCATCTCCCCTTCCTCCTGCTAGCTAAGCATGCCTCCCTCAATACCTTCAACCTCTATATCGACGCAGAAGGACCTAAATGCGCTACCCATCATCCAATATCGACTCGTCAACTTCGACGCTGGCTACTTCCGTCGGCAGGTCGGTCGACTCCGCAGCATCCATTATTCCTCTTCTCATCCGACCTCACAGATGGAGCACCTTGAATACTACTGGGGTCTGCAGAAGGGAGAGCTCGATCTCTCCACGCCACTCAACCACATCCAGCGTGCGTCGCAAAGCCCCTCCCGTTTGCTCTATGCTAACAGGTCGCGTCCTTTACCACAGTTCGCAGTGACATGGCCGATCGTATGGAAAAGTCTGATTGGGCGCTCCTTCCCACCAAGAAGACACTCGACGCCATGAATGCCCTGTCCGATTTTAACAAGACTGCAAGCGTAGATGAAAGGAAGCGATTCACCGAAGTATGTTGCCTTAACCGTCGTCGCGCCCCAATGTTCACGGTCCTAGGAACTACCTGACCAGGAATACGAATACGAATTCTTGCCATTGCACATCGCTAAACGAGACCGCCCCTCTATATACCTCAAGCGAGGCTCGACCGTCAGGACAATCAACAAGGCGTATTCCAAGGTGCCTCGCATCAGGTCTCGTGCACATCCTCTCTTCGTGCTCTTTCGCATGACCGATCATATCCTCACTGGCTTCTCGTCCTTATCGCAACCCAAATGCGACCGACTTGTCCGAACAGTGATTGCCACGCTCCGCCGTTGGGTATATTCTCCCCCAGCAGAGTTCCTCGTGGGGCCTGACGTCTGGGCCGAACATCGCCATCCCTCGAGCGACGACGGCTCCGTCGCTCGAGCGAAGCTTACCTCTTGTAAGCCTACACGGACGAAGAGGACGACGCGCGCCGTGCGCAGGTCCACCCACGCCCCCTCTCCTCAGCCCAAAACTGCTCAGGCGAAGTCATCAATCTACGACTACATACGAAGCCCGCCTCCTCTCCCGAAATCTCCCGCGCTTCCTCGCAGCGCTCGCGCCTCAGACACAGGATCCTCCGATAGCGATGTCGATGTCGTCTTCTCGGCGGTCGATCTTCGTGGTTGGCTGGACTCCATCAGCTCAGAGACCAAGACGAAGCGCGCTTTGCCCCCCTCCTCGAATGCCGACGCCATTCTTGCCCGCTATCGCAAGGAGCCGGCGCGCGCGCCCGCCGATGCACTACGCGGTACGCTGCTTCAACAACACGGTGGATTGTACGGGGGTGGCGGCTATGCGAACTGCCGCTACATCTACAGCAGCAACGACTGGGCGATGCATATCTATGATCAATGTCTCTGGTCGTCCAATCCACCCGAGGCAGCCCGGTTCGACTACGTCGATCTCGTCACATAGCAGTTAAGCATGCCGTAAGACGTCCTAGCTGCTGCCATCCCACGCTTGTCGTGTCGCTCACGATCTTGCAAGTCAGCACGATAGCCGGCGCTGTACCCCACCGCGAGCAAGCTGGCGCGCGACGCATGATTGGGTTATACGGCCTCGCCGTGCGCCTATCGGAGCACAGTCGCGCGTAGCCAGCCGACGCGCAAGAGCAGCCCAACCTGTACGCGAGGCTGGGCGCCAGACGACGGCAAGACCTTGCGGTGGGCAATGCGCCAGCCCATGGCCCTCGCCCGTCGCTCCGCTCAGTAGCGTGCGAGTCTTCTACGAAAGCCGCTTCGACCGCGTCGATGAATGTCGAGCTCGTTGCATACTTCACGCCGCGGGCTATCGTGGTAGCCGGTGGTCCTTTCGACCACAGTGCAGCCGCCGACGAGGCGATGGACAAAGTAATATGTCCTGGGCCCTACTCTGGGCACGCTGCTGGGTATCAACCGCGACGACGGATGACGGCGAAATCTCTACGTCAGCTCAGCGTGCATACTCTCGACCTTCGTCTCGATATCGTCTACGTGGTTCTCGCTGCTCGCAGTAGCCGAACCTTGGCGCGACGGGTACGACCTTCGTCCATGCAAGAAGAATGGATCAGTCAGGGCGGCGCGGTGTCTAATCTGCTTGCGCAAACGCCGCAGTGGACTCAGTCCGGCGGGAGACTGACCGTAGACAGCCTCGCCGACTCGTTCCTCAATCTCGTCGGATTCAGCTTGGTTCCCGCCGAACTTCCATTTGGTCTCCATTGTGACCGTGTCAATGTAGTAGAACGCATGTGGATTCGCAGGTCGAGTTTGTTTGCGTGCATGCAGTTTTGTTGTGGATGGAAAAGGAAACTGGTGCGGCACGTGCACTTGGTCCTGCCATCAGCAAAGACCGTCCCTTATCGAGCATTCTCTACTGTTTTCATCACGTCGTACGCAGCCCCCCGTTCTTCACCCACTCCAGCATGACGCTTCCGATATTCTCTACTTCTATGTCAATGCAAAGCGACTTAGACGCGCTGCCAATCGTCATGAACTTTGATTTTGGCCTCTAGCGCCGGCAGGTCTGTGAACTTCGCGAGAACCGTGGTCTGCTCATCATCTGTGCCGCTACATCGAGCCCTTCGAATACCATTGGGATTAGGTTCGGACACGTCGCCCTCACATCCCATGGCCTGCGAGTCACCTACGAAATTCAGTTGGATCTCGCTTTTCGCGCTGTCATTGCCGCCGTCTGCAAGTAAGTATATTGCCGTGACCTGGCTTCTTCTCCGGAAGACTGGTCCATGTGCGGCGTCGAAAGACCCGAACCTCGGACTAAGCGATCGTCGCCAATCAGCGCGATATCGTTATAAATATACCATCTGTCGAAAGATGGCTTTTCGAGCTCACGCGATATGTAATATCCAAAGTCAGCGTAGCGTTCCAATCAGACTACGTCGTCATCACATGCAAACGAGGGTGTTCTAGCTAGCAATACAACGCAGAGACCGCAGGGATACAACAGACGGTGAGAAATAAAGTAAGAATAAAGAGATGAGAGAGCGTCGAGTGCACGAAGCTGCGATGAGTCCAGGTCCGTCGTAGCGCCAGCGCAGAGCAGTCATGAAGAAATCATGCCTTGGGTGCAAGGCCACGAGCCCACATGATTTCGCCGATCTTCCGGATCAGGCCCTCCTGGCGGCGATGATGAGCAGGGGCGGAGACGTTCGGCGCGTTCAGCGCCTTAAATGCCTTCCATACGACAAAATAAGGGTCGCAGTGCAGGTCCTCTGGTGGAATCTCCTCGAAAGGTGGCGGTCCATACACGATGGGCGGCTCGGAGCTGTTGACTTCGCGCTCACGATAAATCTTGAGGCCCTCGGCCCAGGTGGACAGGGGAACGATGTAGAATTTCCGTATGATGTTGGGGAAGACCTGTGAGAGCGCGTCAGCCGCTATTTTGATATCGGATGATGAGCAAGATTGTTGCGCACATCCGTGTGGCGAGTGAAGCCATTGGAGTTACGGCGCGGCGGTTCCTGTTGACCCTCGATCGGAGGAAGCTGCTCGCCCTGGACCGCAAGCAACATCCTAAAAAGGTCTTCTACCGTGGGCATAAGCACCCATTTGCCTTTGTCCATCGCAGTGTGCATTTTGGACTCGACTTCAAAGGGGTCAGGATGTCAAACATCAGGAAAGTGGGTGGCAAACGCACGGAAGACCCTGTTCCTTGGACAATCAACATCCAGCGTGCCCCGCTTGATGGCCATAAAAGTCTCCATACCACCGACCTGTGAGCTCGTCTCAGCACCAGCCAGCAGATGAACGCGATTGTGAAACTCACGATGTCCGGGTCGGCCCCACAAGCACGATCAAGCAAGTGGCAATCTTCGACAGTGCCATTTCCATTGTGCTCCAGGGTGACTACACAGACGCGGCCCCTGGGAGATATGAGGACTAGGTCCATGTGGTCAGGCCTCCGCGCAGGTTGAAAGATCTTCTTCGGTGGCGTAGATTCCTCGCCCACTGTAGAGCTGTCGTCACTGCGAATTGATGGGGAGGGGGAGTAGTCTCTGTTGTTATCGTAGTTCGCTAGAGTTGGACGAGGCGACGGAGGGTCTGAAGAGGCGCTGGAGGAAGCGTATTTGCGAGGACCGGCACAGACTCTGAAGGGTCGTGGTTTGCGGCGGGAGCGGCGAGGCGTCGGTGTCGGTGTCGGCGCTGTGACCACTGCGTTAGAAGCAAGTCTCGCTTGGATTCGGGCGCTACGACGAAGTTGGAGTGGCGCGGGGGTGACAGTCTTCTGACGACTCTTGCCGGCGGCACGCTGCCTGCGGCCGGCACCATCCACGCAGGGGGTTGCGTTGGGTTTTCTCTTGCCCATCTCCCTGAAAGAGAGCCTGTGGCTTGGGTGCTTCTCGTTGAGAGGCTCTCACCATGTAAGGGGGGAAGAGAGGTCGACGGGCAGTCGTCGCTAATGACGGTCCAGGACTTATATATGCCGAGAATGTGTTTATGACCGCTCGAGTATGCATGCTACTGGGGTGTGTGTGCAGTCAAAGCTCGGCAAAGAGTTATATCCATGAACGCTTAACCGGTTTTGGAACAAACAAGGCAGCGCGAAGTTTCAGATGATGGTTTTGTTCAACGTTTGTTCGGCTGATCCCGGCATGCAGCGTGCGGTTGCCGGGCCGGGATTGCGATCACCGCCCGACCGCCTTGTCCTTTCCCTCCCGCTGTCGCTTGCCTCCTCCTCGTCCACACACAATGTCCCCATCTATCCTTTCCTCCTCCGTATCTACACAGAAAGACATGGACGCTCTGCCAATCGTCAATTACCGCCTCATAGACTTTGATTCGGGCCTCTATCGTCGACAGGTCTGTAAGCCTTGCGGAAACCCGCGGTCTGCTCATCGTCAGTGTCGCTAGATCGAGCACTTCGAATACTACTGGGGTCTTCAGAGAGGGGAGATTGATCTCTCCTCGCCACTCAACCACGTCCAACGTGCGTCGCGATGCATACTTTGCATGCCCGATGCTAACCTCTCCGCTTCAGTTCGCAGCGACATGGCCGAACGTATGGATCAATCTGAGTGGACCCTTCTTCCCACTAAGCGAACTATCGACACTATCAACGCTCTGTCCGAATACAACAAATCCGCAGACTTGCATAAGAGGAAGCGATTTACCGAAGTACGTTCCCCGCACCGAGGAACCATCCAGATGCTCATGAAGATAGGAACTTCCCGAGCAGGAGTATGAATACGAGTTTGTGCCATTGCACATAGCCAAGCGAGACCGTCCCTCCATGTACCTCAAACGAGGCTCGACCACTAGGACGATCAACAAGGCCTACTCGAAGATGCCCCGCATAAGGTCGCACGCGCATCCACTGTTCGTCATCTTCCGCGCGAACGATCTCATCCTTGCAGGATACCCTTCCCTATCGAAGGTCAAGCTGGACCGACTGACGCAAATGACAAGCGCCGTACTCTACCATTGGCTGAGGTCTCCTCCAGTCGAGTTTCTCGTCGGCCCTGACGTCTGGGCGGAGCACCGTCATCCTTCGAGTGATGACGGTTCCCTTGCTCGAGCTCGACTCAGCACTTGCAATCCTGACCAAGCGAAAAGGCCCGCGCGCTCTCGACGCAAGGCGACTCGCGCGCCCTCACCTGCGCCCAAGTCTCGTGAGAACAGGCCGTCTATATACGATTACGCACGCCATCCACCTCCTCACCCTAAATCACCCGCTATCCCTCGTAGTACCCGCGCCTCAGAGTCCGGGTCTTCAACCAGCAGCGACGCAGGCACCAGTTTCTCAGCGGTCGACCTCCGCGAATGGTTGAGTTCCATCAGCCCGTCGAAGACGAAGCGCGCACCTCCCCCCTCATCGGGCCGGGACGCTCTTCTCAGCCGATATCGCAAGGAGCCTGCTCGCGCTCCCGCCAACGCGCTCCGTGTCTCTTTGTTCTATGTTTGGGGTGGACTGGTGGTGGGCGGCGATGACGGTAACAATCGGGCTGTCTACAGCAGCAACGACTGGGCGAGGCATAACTATCGTACATGCCTATGGTCCTCCAATCCTCCCGAGCAAGCTAAGATGGGCTATATCGACCTCATCTCCTAGCTCGGAAGCCGATTGCGGGGCGCGCCGGGACGTCGCCACTCGAACTACGGGTGCTTCGGCACGTAGCTGGTCGCGAAAGCCGGCCCACAAGCTAGCGCGAATGTCCCTCCCGGGATCGACTCGCAGTCTACAGCAGCAACGACTGGGCGATGCACATCTATACCCAGTGTCTCTGGTCGTCCAATCCACCCGAGGCAGCCCGGTTCGACTACGTCGATCTCGTCCCACAACAGTCAAGCCCGCCTCCATCCCACGCTTGTCGTGTCGCTCACGATCTTGCAAATCAGCACGATAGCCGACGCTGTACTCCACCGCGAGCAAGCTGGCGCGCGACGCACGATTGGATTATGCGACTTCGCCGTGCGCCCCTATCGGAGCACAGTCGCGCGTAGCCAGCCGACCCGCAAGCGCAGCCCAACCTGTACTCGAGGCTGGGCGCCAGACGACGGCAAGACCTTGCGGTGGTCGATGCGCCAGCCCGTGGCCCTCGCCCGTCGCTCCGCTCAGTAGCGAGTCTTCTACGAAAGCCGCTTCGACCGCGTTGATGAATGTCGAGCTCGTTGCATACTTCACGCCGCGGGCTATCGTGGTAGCCGGTGCTCCTCTCGACAACAGTGCAACCGCCGAAGATGCAATGAACATAGGAATATGTGCCGGGCCCTACTCTGGGCACGCCGCTGGGTACAACCGCAATGACGGCGAAATCTCTACGTCAGCTCAGCGTGCATACTATCGACCTTCGTCTCCAAATCGTCTTCGTGGTCCTCGCTACTTTGGCGCGACGGGTACGACCTGCGTCCATGCAAGAAGAATATGGACCAGCCAGGGCAGCGCGGTGTCTAATCTGCTTGCGCAAATGCCGCAGTGGAGCAAGTCCGGCGTGAGACTGACCGTACGAAAGCTTAGACAGCCTGGCGATTCATTTATCAATCTTGTCGGGTCGTCCTTTGGATCCAGCTTGATTCCGGCCGAACTTCCATTTGGTCTCCATTGTGACCGTGTCAATGTAGTAAAACGGATGTGGATTCAAGTTTGTTTGCGTGCGTGCAGTTTTGTTGTGGACGGAAAAGGAAACTGGCGCGGCACGTGCACTTGGTCCTGCCATCAGCAAAGACCGCTTATCCTCTACTGTTTCTCATCACCTCGTACACACACACCCGTTCTTCGCCCACTGCAGTATGGCGCCTTCTATACTTTCGACCTCTATGTCAACGCAGAAAGACATGGACACGCTGCCAATCGTCAATTACCGCCTCATGGACTTTGATTCTGGCCTCTATCGTCGGCAGGTCTGTGAACCTCGTGGAGAACCGCGGCCTGCTCATCATCTGTGTCGCTAGATCGAGCACTTCGAATATTACTGGGGTATCGAAAAAGGGGAGATTGATCTCTCCTCGCCACTAAACCACGTCCAACGTGCGTCGCGGCAGACACTTCATATCCTCGACACTGACCACTCTTTCCGCCTCAGTGTGCAGTGACATGGCCGAACGTATGGATAAATCCGAGTGGGCCCTTGTTCCCTCAAAGCGAATCATCGACACCATCAATGCTCTGTCCGAATACAACAAAACCGCGAACTTGCATGACAGAAAGCGATTTACCGAAGTACGTTCCCCGCACCGAGGAACCATCCAGATGCTCATAAAGATAGGAACTTCCCGAGCAGGAGTATGAATACGAGTTCGTGCCATTGCACATTGCCACGCGAGACCGCCCCTCTATGTACCTCAAACGAGGCTCGACTATCACAACAATCAACAAGGCCTACTCGAAGATGCCTCGCATCCGGTCACATGCGCATCCACTGTTCGTCGTCTTCCGCGCGGACGACCTCATCCTTACCGGCTCTCCATCGTTATCAAAGGTCAAGAAGGAACGACTTAGGCAAATGACAAGCTCCGTACTCTACCATTGGATAAGGTCTCCTCCAGTTGAGTTTCTCGTCGGTGCCGACGTCTGGGCGAAGCACCGTCATCCCTCAAGTGATGATGGATCCGTTGCCGGTGCTCAACTCGACACTTGCAATTCTATCGCGAAAAGGCCAGCACGCTCTCGACGCAAGGCGACTCGCGCGCCCTCTCCTCAGCTCAAGTCTCGCGGGAACAGACCGTCCATATACGATTACGCACGCCATCCACCTCCTCACCCTAAATCACCCGCTATCCCTCGTAGTACCCGCGCCTCTGAGTCCGGGTCCTCCAACAGCGATGCGGGAACCAGTTTCTCAGCGGTCGACCTACGCGAATGGTTGAGTTCCATCAGCCCGTCGAAGACGAAGCGCGCACCTCCCCTCTCATCGGGCCGGGACGCTCTTCTCAGCCGATACCGCAAGGAGCCCGCTCGCGCTCCCGCCAACGCGCTCCGCGTCTCTTTATTTTATGTCTTCGGTGGGCTGGTGGTGGGCGGTGATGACGGTAACAATCGGGCTGTCTACAGCAGCAACGACTGGGCGAGGCATAACTACCGTACATGCCTATGGTCCTCCAATCCGCCCGAGCGAGCTCAGATGGGCTATATCGACCTCATTCCCTGAATATCAAGCGTATTGAAGGGTGCAGCCGCGCGCCATACTTGGTGCTTTGCAGGCCTTGCCACATCGCAGGTCATCGCGATCGACGTGTTCTCGGGACCATCGCTCAGCTGCCACCTAAGGCGCGACCACATACGCTGCGACTTCGTCGTGTCTCTCCTTCCTCTCGGCGCCTCGCCGTGTATTCCTGGCCATTCGACGTACCGGAGCACACCCGAGTCGCGCACGACCGAGTTCAGACGTCGGCAAGATCGTACATACGTCGCAGCCGCGTATCACTTATCCTCGCGATATATGGACTTTATGTTTCGATCTGCCCTTCATCGATGACGAGGGTAGCGTATGTACAATGTGCTCACGCGACTGATGAGTCCTGTCGTGAACCAGAGCTTGTGATGGCCATGTAGCACGAGTTCGGCAAAAGTGTTTGTAGGTATATCTGGAGAAAAATGCGAAGCTTGGGCGACGCGAAGGGCCCATCTGTCTGCGAGTGAGCCGCGCCTTTCTTAAGCCTAACGACCAAATCCCATCGACGGCCATCAGGGTTGCTTACCTTCTGCAATAAGCGGAAGGATTTGTCACACGGCTGACTCAATCACGACGACATACGAACAGACAATAGTCGATTGAAGGCGATACAGCAGGGAAATAAATGACGAAATAAAGAGCGGGTGAGTCTCCGCGGCGGAGACGTCGATATCCGGGGAAAACACAGTACATCGTGGCGAGGAGTCCAATCGGGGCTCGAGCGTCGCGATAGAGAGGAAAGAGGCGCTGGCGTATCAGTTGCGTCGCAGGTTGATCTCGAAGGAGTCTGGTTGGATGGAGTTGCGGGTCGGTGGCATTGAGGCCGCTAGCAAGAGATGCGAGGCGGAGCGGAAGCGAGAAAAGCCGGAAGAGAGAGGCGGAGCAGAAGGCTATTTGCGTTCTTCAAGGCTTGCGCATATACGTTTCCATGAGGCGACCATTCTCCATGATGAGCGCAGCGTGCTTTTCCAGGTAGCGGGGAGCAGTGCCGGAGGTTTTACTGAGCGCGAGATATGTCTGCCAGACGATGTAGTACGGGGAGCAGTGGATCGTGCGCTTGGGAACTCGATCCTCGGGCTGTTCGAAAGGAACACGATATGTGCCGTCAACGCATTCGATGGGTACCCTTTTCCAGGTGGAGAGCGGAGAGAAACGGCATTTCCACGGGCCGGGAGGAAATACCTATGCGACGTCGTCAACGGCAGGAAAGGAAGTCTGGGGGAAACATACAAGAGTATGGTGCGTGATGCCGTTCTTATTTCTCGGGAGCGGTTTCCGGCTTCCCGATCCTAGGGGTAGTATGGGACGACGCCTGAGGGCGGCGTTCATCCTGCGAAGAACAGGTATATCGGGAAACCAGCCGCAAAGCCTAGCATCTATGGCAGAGTGGTGTGACGAGCCAACTTCAAGGGAGGTCAAGTCAGCAAGCACAACCAACACACTCTACGGCAGATGAGATGACGTACAGAACAGCCTGTTGCTGGTGCAATCCGGGTGAAAGTAAGGGATGTCCATAAACTTCTCAAATCCGGCTTCCTAAGAGAACGTCAGTTTGCCACACTGCGTCGATCATGCAGCCCGACTCACCACATAAGGAGCAGTTGCACGCCCCACAACGTGCGTATCTTCCAGGTCGCGCAACTCGTTCCCGTAGCCAGTTAAAACAGATGTTTCGCCTCCGGGAGAGACATTGATCAGTGGTTGGCGCGGTGGACGAGGGTCCCCTCCATCGATGTTACGTTCGGGTGTACGCCACGAGCGAACAGTTGGAGCCGGCGAAGCAGATCCGGACGAGCTACACTCTGATGGCGCGTACGTAGCGTCCTTTCGAGCGAGTGGCCCTTCAGAGGATTGACGAGACGATGAACCATCCGAGAACTCAGAGGAGATGGAGAGGGCTGGCTGCGCAGCCGCGTGTCCGCGGTCACGGAAGGGTAAGGTCCGTCGTGGAGGAGTCTCTTCACCGTCCAAGAAAATATCCAACTTGCGTTTCCGCGAATTCGGTTTGGCTGTCAAGTCACTGGGGGGCTTGGTAGGTGCAGCGAGGGCATCGGACACGGCGGTGGCAGCAGCCGCCATGGCTGCGGCGCGTCGTGTCTGCATACCAGCCTGCAGAAGGAAGCTGCGCTCTTGGTGAGAAAAGGCTCGATGAGTTTGAAGAAATCACCCACTTGAGAGGCTGTGGTGTCTTGACGATTTCGATACGGGGAGCTCAAGGGCAAGGGTGGCGCCAGCGAACATGCGGTATTTATCTGGTACACGGTTAGAACTCCGATCATGATATGTGTGCTGAGCATGGCCCCAGCATTCTTGCTGGGACATAGCGCGCTCGCATGCATGGTGTCTGTGTTGTTCAGACTGAGACATCAACTTTGTTTGCTCACGTGACCGCCCGCGCCTCTGATGCCATCACTCGCGCTTCTTGTTCTTGACGGTCATTGCAAGCATACCTCCATCTCCCCCTTCCACTCCCTTCCTGACCTCCCTCACTTCCCCCACTGCCACTGCTCTAGAATAGAAGAAAATATGCCTTCAAGTATAACCTCGTGCGCGATCTCAACGCAGCAGAATATGGATACGCTGCCGGTTGTCAGTGTCCGCCTAGTGGATTTGGACGCCGGCCTGTATCGTCGGCAGGTACGAACGACATCTTGGAAGCGGAACGAAAGAGCTGACTAGCCACCGATGCGTAGATGGAACACTTCGAATACTATTGGGGTCTACGGAAAGGAGAACTCGATCTCGCGACTTCCTTGAACCATATTGAGCGTGAGTTGCATGTCTCAGGGCGTACGCGCGAGGCCTTGCTTACTCTGAGCTCAATAGTGCGCAGCGACATGGCCGAATTATTCCGCGAAGGCGCATGGACTCTGGTCCCCACCAAACAGGTGTTGAACAAGATCTCCACGTTGGGCGATGCCAATAGCAACGTTCGAAATGCGCGCCTCCGAAAGCGATACACTCAGGTACTTGCATATTGCTCATGGCACATGCGTAGGGATCTGATTCTATTCGCAGCTACTTCCAGAGAAGGTTTACGAGTACGAGTTTGTACCGTTGACCCTGAAGGACATTGAAAGGCCACCTCTCTTCGTCAATGACGGGACGTCTGTCAAGAAGATGCGGGCGCCATATTCCCGCCTGCCTCGCATCAGATCTCGCGCGCATCCCCTCTTCGTGATCTTCAGTGCCGACACCGAATTCTCGTCTTATGAAACATCTCCACGATCCAAAGCAGGCCGGCTTGCGGACATCATCGACGATATCATACATCCCTGGCGAACCCCGCCTCCTCTCGAATTCGTTATCGGACCAGACATTTGGAGACCGCATCGTCATCCTCTGAGCGACGATGGATCCGAAGCTCGCGCGGGTCTGAAAACTGTCAGCCACGATAGTCCGCGCCAGCCATTACGCGCGCTACGGCGCTCGACAAGGGCACCATACCCCAAATCGAAGGCACCAGACACGAAGCCTTCCGTCTACGACTATCGACTGAAACCGACGTGCCCAAAGTCGGCTGTCCTGCCTCGCAGCGGCCTCTCCGGACAATCTGACGTCACCGATGGAAGAGGCGCCGAGTACATCACAAGGGACGTTCAGCCTTGGCTGGACGATGTCAGTCGCGAGGCGGACGGCGACCCAGGTGAACCAGACGACGTCGAGGACGCGCAATTGGATGCGTACGAGCGCGAAGTTGCCCGCGACCCAGAGAACGCGTTGAAGCCCACGAAGTTCACCAGCAATGGCGGCGTCCTCAAGTGCGGCGCCTACAGCGACGACCGCTCTCGCTACTCAAGTAACGATTGGGCGATATACCTCTATGACACGTGTCTGTGGTCCTCGAAGCCGCCCTCCGGGATCTACTAGCCGTGGCGGACAAGCAGCGCCGCACTGGACGCTGCCATTCGACGACAGCGCCACTCATCTTGCGAAGGCCACCGTCTTGTCAACTGGTCGCAAGACGGCAGATGCCCCTAGCTCTCTCGGCCGGCCGCTCCTCGCGTGACATAGGACGCCAGGCGCACTACCGTGACTACGCCGCTCCTCAGCATAGAGCCAGCAGGCGCGGGCTCCAGCTTTCAGGCCAGCGAGTGCCTTTCATGGTGCACGGCCGTTACGCTCCGCCGCCGCAAAACGCGGGAAGGTGACATACATACGCGTTTCGGGTGCGTCAATCATGCCCGGCGCATGCCAGCCGCCGTCTTCGCTGTAATCAGCTTGCAGCCAAGTGCACTCCTCACTCTGAGCACGATCGGCCGCACAAGGACGACGCCCTACGCACGCAACATGCCATGATGGCGCTCCAATCGCCAGCGTCTTGCCAGCGTGCATAGCTGCCACTCGGCAGGCCCGCTCACCGCGCTGCGGGCGAGTTCTGCCTCACCCCCTACATTGCGGCTTGCGGTCGTTGTTCAGCCTCATCGAGCATTCAATGCGCACGCCCAAAACTTGATACGCGCTTGACTCTTCGTATGCCGCATCTAGTCGAACGTCCATTAGCGAGGATTCACCATACAGTGTCGCAAGCACTACGGGTCGTGGAGGAAGACAAAATGCGGGAAACATGCAGCACTCGCGATAGCTCCTCGTCCCTTATGATAATGCCTGGCTTCGGCGTTTAGTGCCTTCGATACCCCTGATGGTATTTCTCGGGCCTGTACTTGCGTTCTCGTCTTCAGGTCCTTCGAACGGGCCAAAGCGAATAAATTTATATGGTACACTTGCGTAGATTACAGAATGCAGTTTCCGAGACTTGTCCGTCCAGCTCATTCGATCTCAATCTACAAGGGAGAATTCAGCCGGATTCACGAGTGCGAGCAAGGAGGACTGACTATGGGACTGACGACGTCCTAGCCCTCGCAGGACAGTAGTCTTCGCGCCACCCACCTTCCCCGTCAGGGTGTTCGTCCAGGACAAAGTATTCCCGCTGCTGCTTGACCTGCTGTTACGCCTGGACTTAAGCGTGTTGAACTTGACGCCAATCTGGATCAGTATCCTGTCTATCGCTACGTCCAAGAAGAGCTTGTGCTCACTGTGCTCTTCACACCGCCTGTCAAGCGGTGGATCTGGTTCGCTGCCTTCCTGCAAGGAGATTAGTCGAAAGGGGGTGCCATTGGAGGTAGACGCACTCTTTCGTAGTCGACATCGTGCGCGGAAATGGTAGACCAGAGTCCTCGCAAAGAGTGGGTGAGAGCAGGAAAGCGGGGAAGCTCAGCGTGCGACCGTTGCAAGTCAGATATATACAGCGCGCGAAACGATAAGGGACGTTGACGTCGCCAGCGGCCACGCAGGCATAAAGTTCAGCTAATCGGTGGAGCATCTATGGAGAAGACAAGGGCATGTCTCCAGGAAGACAAGGACCGAGAGCCCTAGTAGGCCAAGAAGCACGCCTGAACTGCGGCCGATAACGTAGATGGGATCACGCGGGCTTGCTTTTCTGAGGAGCACATAGGGAGAAAGGTCCCCGAATCACAGAGACTTCGGCGACTTGACAGTCTGTGTATAGAGCTGGTGGTCGTGTTTAATGTCATGGGTCACGGATAGTGCCCATTGCCGTGCAGCTGAGAGGTCACTCACAACGGAATACCCAGACTAAGATTCGGGGTCGAGCTCGCTGGTGTCTGCTTGTCGAGCCAGCTGTAGACATTAAGAAGGCGAGGAAGGTGCTCATTGAATGTTCGCGGTATCTGCCTGACGCCGAGGGTGCAAGGGTTGGTTGTCCGTTCGAGAGTTTGGATAACTCCACATCAACATGAACGCCACGTGAATTTGAACGCGACGAACACGTGATCTCATAAACTCGTTCTGCGCGCTCATCGTCGGCAACGATGGCGCCCCACTTTGACCTCCGCGAAGAGCTCCAGGCGTGCGGGCACGATGACTATGAGATAGAACACGACCATGAACCCGATGGCGACCTTGCAGGCTACCTCGAAGGTGCGGGACAATGGTCAGACGCGTCGATGACTACTAAGGGCATATGCAGCGGCCATAGAGCAGGTCGCGAGCAACAGCGACGCAATCACGAACCCCGAGATATTTGACGTCTACCGCAGCGTTTTGAAGCACGCGAACCAGGTGTACGGGCAGCTCATGACGAAGATGCTCGACTCCATCTGCTCCGGGTTGCAGAGCGACGTTCTGACGGCCAAGGGCGACCTCGAGGCGATGGGCGAGGACGCGTACGTGGAGCACAAGACGGCAATTGAGATGTACGCGTTTCTGCTTTGCTGGTTTGCGACGATCGCCGAGACGGTGAAGCCAATTGAAGAGGAGGCAGCGAGCGCGCCGGCACCAAAGTCGAAGCGCGGCCGAGGGGGAAAGAGCGCGGCGGCTTCGCGTACGGCAGCGAAGAAGAAGACGAGCGAGTGGTCCTGGTCAGCTCAGATCGACAATGTATTGAAGCACATCATACGCGTCCTCGGCCCGTCGGGCATCCAGTCGCAGAAGATGTGGCCAGACGCGAAGGAGAGGGACGAATTTATCAAGTACGTGTGGCCTTCAATCAGGAGTACTCATGTTGATGTACCGTCAGCGCCGTCACTCGACCCGCATGGGAGGTGGCAAAGATCGAGGCCCATATGAAAGACAAGGACGTCCGCGACCATTTCTACAAAGTTATCGAGCTCGCCGTCACCCAACACGGGCATGGCCCCGCCGCCCAAGTGCACGTCATGTACAGCCTATCCAACCACGAACACCTTGCCGAGCGCATGTCGGAGCTGCTTTATATGATAGAGAAGAGCGGCAACACCGAGCTCACGTCGAATGTCCTTGCCGACATCTCCTCGCGGCACTTCCCTACGGAGGCGAAGGAGGCGAAGAACTTTCAGAAGTTCTTGGTCGCGCTCAGCAGCCTCGTCCCGCGGACGGTTGAGAAGAACCTCGCGCTCGTGACGAGTCTGCTCGAGGAGCAGGCCTTTCAGGTTCGCTCCGCCGTCATGGACGTCGTCGGCAATGTCATCACGGACATCTCGACGAGGGAGGCGGAGGACCCCGAGCAACGCAACAAGCAGCTGCGCGCGCACTACGAAATCCTTCTCGAGCGCGCGTTGGACGTCTCCTCATTCGTCCGCGTGCGCGCCCTCGGTGTCTGTCGCCAGATCGTCCAGAGCGAGGGCACGAAGCCCGCGTTCTACAAGACTCGCATCTGGATCATGTCAGTGGCTGGCGACGCAATCAAGGACACGACCCCGTCCGTGCGGAGGGCCGCAGTGCAGCTCATCAACGCGCTCATCGAGGCGCACCCGTATCAGGGCGGCGCACACGGCGACGAATTGCGGAGGGAGGATTGGCAGGCCGAGTACGACAAGTGGACGCAGAAGCTGCAGAGCATGCAACCCACCGCCGGCCAAATGGAGCTCAACAACTCGCAAGACGAGGAAGCTATGCAAGTCGACGAGGAAGAGGAGGAGGGCGCGGAGGCAGAGGGCGAAGAAGGGGGCGAGGAGGGAGGCGAGCCATCGTTGTCGATGAA
>JAMQCK010000390.1:0-25108 GCA_024196135.1 Pleurotus ostreatus/Saccharomyces cerevisiae fusant | reverse complement strand
GTCTTTGAGAGGCGACATGGGATGCGTACCATGACAAGAGGAAGCCGAGGGGGCCGGCGTTCGAGTCGCCCTCGTCGTTACGTAGATCATGAAGCAATATGCTAACGCCGGAGATGCTTGACACTCGCAAGATGGATTTCTATATCGCGCGATATCGGGCGACGCGCCACGCTTGTTTGACGAGCGGAATCGAGGCCAGGCGCGCTGCCGGACGCCGCTTATCACCCGATGAGCGAGAAGCTGCTGGACGATGACCAGCATTCGACTGATGACGAGCGCGAAGACGCGAAGGAGCAGCTTGGGATCAGCGACCTACCAAAGGTGGACATCTGAAGAAGGATTCGAGCTTCGGAGGCGCGGCGCACGTACATTGCGGGACCGTGAGAGGGCTTCTCGTCTGCGCATGCCGCCGGTGTAGGCGGTGCGTACGTGTGATGGGCAGGGGAGGGAAGATGCGAACTGCCAAAGTGGCTTTGGGGGACATGCTTTGTGGACCGGCGGCGTGAGAGAAGGCGGAGATGGTGATGACGGCAACTCAGAGAAGGGCTTCGGATGGATGGAGAAGATGAAGAGCTGGAGCTCCAAGGGGAAAGGCAAGTTCATTCAGTGATATGAAAGAAGGGAGGTTCGTGAGAAGTTCAACTTGGTGCTGCGCCACTGGACTAAGGAGGGAGGGTGAAGATAAGATGAAAGGAAATTTATGGCGACGTAAGCTTCTGTGAAGTGAGGAGAAAGGACGATGGGCAAAGACGCGAGCCGCCGTTCCAAGCATACATTGTACGGACGCGACTCCTGCCTCCCTCCGAGTTTTCCGCGTAGCCCGGCTGGGATTGTTGGAGAAAGCTGCGGCGATTTCGTAGGAGTAGCGTTGGAGCGGAGGCGTGCTGGCACAGACATCAGCGAAGAGCGAAGATAGAGAGATAGGAGCAATTGAAAGGGGCTTGGAGTAGCGGAAGGAGTCGGATAGGAGCTGAAGAGGATGCGAGCAAGAGTGGAGATGCTCGGCATGGTCAGTGGCCCAGCGAGCGGGCTGAAGGCAGCTCGGATTCATACCAACGTGCGAGCGGGAGCGCCATGTCACGCGTAGAGTAAGTAGAGTTCGCGCGAAGAGCCTACACGTGCGCTGCTTTGTGCACGGGTTCAAGCCTACGAGGAAGGTACGCGAGCTCGCCTGACTTGTCGCGCGACTCTAGAAGCTGCTCGAGGCCATGTTGAGCGTGATAGGCGAGCTGTATACTGAGTCGAGACTCACCTGAATGGTAGGCGCGTGCTATAAGCTAGATTGGGCAGGTGTCGATCCACCAGAGCTGCAATTTGAGGCAACAATCGGACAGCAGGGCATTATCGGTGGTCGGCGGTCTATCGAAACCTTCGTCAAGAGGCAGGCGAGCTCTGGAAGAACGAGATGATCTGGGTAGTATAGTTTGGAAGGCCGCGTTCCTGCGCAAGACCGCCGACAGAGGAGGATCCAGTACAGAGCCCCTGGCCCTTGCGACGCCGCTGCAGCAGAGGGCGGCGTGCGCGTCGCCGACAAGGCGGAGAAGCGCAAGCGGAATCTCCGTACGCAGGCCACATGCAAAATCGGGCATATAAATCGCTGTCGCGGGGCGGGTGTTGAGGGGTGTTCCTATGCGTTCGGAGAGAGCGTCGGCGGGCGGTAGGAGATGAGATGACAGCGAGGTACGACCCGACACAGGCGGGGCGGCGACTGCTTGAACATAACTCTGTTGCAGCGTCCTGAGTATACTGAGGCACCTACTGAGCCGGTCAGCAAGACGAAGCCATTTCTAGGTCAGTTCACGTCAGGCAAGCTGCACGGGCAAGCACCGAAGGCCGTATGCTTGTGGCGGCGCCATAGGCTAAGCGCCGAGAGTAAGTAAGGTTCGGTTAGGCGTCAGGCTATGTTGCGCGAGCGGAGACTGCCGAGAGAGACACTTGTCCAGGAACTCTACAAGAAGTGGACTAACTGAAGCGCCTCGTCGTCGCAGGGGTCCGTAGTCGTCCGCTACGGGGTGATTGCGAGAGATTGCGCGTATGTTCGGTCGGCGCTAGAGATATCTGCGACGCATCCGGCCCTAAGAATTGTCGTGCCTATTCACCGCCTAGTCATGGGTGTGCTGCGGCTGTATATCGTTCAGGCCCAGCGTGCGCGCCGTGGGATCGAGGGTCGTTGTCGCCTTCTCCCGCGAAAGCTTGTGAATGGGAGGGGTGACAGTTATTTGCGTCCTGTATTGTGGCGCCGCTGGTAGGAAGGCTTGCTATAGATGGGGGCTCGGATTCGCCTACGAGCGTCGCGGGTTGGGTCGGTCGAGCGACCTAGAAGTGATGACAGGACCCGACAGGCGGTCGTGACCAGGGTAGGCCTAGGCAAGGAGCGCTACTTCTGCCATAGGAATTCAAGCTGACCGCCTGTTACAGTAAGACGTACACGTAGGGCTCGCGATCGAGTCGCAAGCTCATGGGGACTCCGGTGCAGCTCATTCTAGGCGCCGAGCACAGGGCAGACAGCTGCTCGTGTACAACGCCTTCTTCTGTGAATTACATGCGTGAGTACGTCGGCGGCGACGTAGTCATTGACGCCTACCATGTTGCAGAGCCTGCGGGCGTCCGAAGAAGCGTCAATGGACACTGGTCAACGCAGCTTTTTAAAGCGAAACTCCGCTGAAATTTTGTACATCGAGGTGATCGACATTGACGAGTACACGGCGGCGTGCAACGAATCACTGGATCGTCCGTTATAAGTACATTCGCAAACGGGACGAACATGGATTAGGAGAGGATTGTAGTCGACTGACCTTGCGGACGTGGCTTTTCGCCCGAAAGCCCTCGAACAGCTACACGATGGGAATTTTCACGCGCGGTGTCGACCTATACGTGAGAATATTGCGGTATCTGGAAACCGGGTTCGTGGAGGTGAGTATAGGGAGCACATGCAACCACGATGCAACGCAGATCGAGTTCCCACCATAATTTAGTGTCCCAAAGTCTCCCTTCTCGACAAGCACTTCCTTTTTGAGCCGCATCAGAAATCGGATTCGAAGCGCTACAGTAGGATCGTTATTTCGGTGCCGATCGGCACATACGATACAAGGATGGGCGCAGCTCACCAGCGTGGCCGGTGGCTCAGCTGGCGTTTAACTGGTTCATGTCTTCCGGAGGATCTGCGCGGCGCGAGCAGAGGACGTCATTGATGACTTCTAGACGCAGGTTTGTGTTGGCTATAGCCTCGAATGAGAGGTTCAGTCGCTTCGTCAAGAGCAGGCCAAAAACTCGCCAATGTCGAAGAACGAGGCGTACTGCGAGCCGGTGAGCGTATTGAGAAGAGTTCAAAGGGACAGGCAGGTCCGTAGGTAGGTAGGTAGGTTGATGAGTTCTCGGGCGAGGTAGTGAGCGCCGATCGTGCACAAAGGTGGGATTTTGACTGACCTTCTTAGGATCCGCAACGACGAACAATGTCGCCTGCTACTTGGATGTCTCGTATTTCCGCTTTCTTTCTTGGGCGCAAAATATGGAAGTAACGCGTCGCGGACACGGTGTCACTTCGAGTCTGTACAGGAAGGGTGACGAGTCAGACATAGTCGCGAAGGCGCGTGGTCGTCCACCAGACACGCACTGTCATACCACGTTCACCAGCGCCGTTGCACCCACTCGGGTTCACAGACCTGACAGCGAGCTTTCCCGCGACGCACTTCTCAGATATGGAGTAAGCAGGTCCTGAGACCGCGGCTTCTGACCTCTCGACCGCCAGCAAGAGTCGTTCGATGATCTGGGAGAGCTTCAGTTTGAAGCGACTTCGAACTTCTGTGTCACGCGGCGCAGGGTGCGCTGCCTCGAATACAGCTGCGCTTGGCCCATGGCCGACATGACACCGTATATAAGCGTCGAAGGACTGACGAATAGGCCACATGCCTGTTTTAAACTACCATGCACCCTAGCTACTATCGTCTGGCGACGTTCTGCGCCAACCCGTCGCACTCTATGGGCGACAGGAGAAGCCTTCCGCAGGAGCCCAGCAAGGGCTAGATGGTAATGCCCGCGATTACAGGTATCTGAACGTCGGGTTTCCGACGGGACTCTGCAGATGTTCGGAATGGTGCGTCTATGGGCGTCAATCCTTTACAGTTGGTGGCCATACAACGACATCGACCGGTCGGAGGTACGGCAACACGTTCGTATCCGTAGATGCCAGCGGCCAATGCGATGCGCCTTCGTAGCTTTGGGACAACAAGCATACTGAGGTCGACAAGCTCGAAGCTGCACAAGCCCTATGAGGACGCGAAGACGAGAAGAGATGTTCAATCAGCATGAATTCTCGAGCGAAACGAATTCCGCGCGGTGTACGGTGGTCCTTCCGGTTTGGTGCCCTCTTGAGGCAAAATTTCGAGAGATTTATGTTGTCAACGGCTTGCGGAGCCTAAGGTGCAGGCCAGAGATGTGAAAGGCCGTCGTCGTCGGTTGCAACAGTGATACGGCAGTTGCCGGATCACGGAAAAGGAGTTCACGTGGTCGGCATTTGCCGACCGCAGCTTCCTTCAGTCCTTCATGGCAACAGGAGAGGTCTTTGCACAGGCCGAGGGCGCGCTGGCTGACGCTCTCCAACCTCCTAGCCAATACTCAAATTGGCATAAGCACACTGTAAGTATGCTTCATCTTCCCAGCTATCCCCTCCCTTCTTCTGATTTTCGCCGTCGATTCCGCTCAATGAATTTCTCACCAGACATGATTGAGATCATATCGATACTGGATAAGTCGAGGACGCGATATGACGAAGAGACAGCAAAGATTCGAAGGCGAACTTGAACCGCAAGAAGACCCGCTATCCATGTGCGGCGCAGGCTTTGACGCGAAATGCGCCACCAACTTCTTGGGAAGATTTATAGGTGGGTGTCTGCTGATGGTCCGTGGCAAAGCCGCTCATGTGACTGGCGTTCCCGCTCTAGCGATTGGCCTTGCTCGCCGACCATGGTTCACTGGGTTCAAGTCGACGCCGAACTGCGTACTCCTCGCGACGGACATTGCCGCGCGCGGACTGGATATACCCGCGGTCGACCACGTCCTGCATTACCAGATACCGCGCTCGGCCGACACGTACATCCACCGGAACGGTCGCACGGCGCGCGCCAGCGCGGCAAGCTTCAGCATGCTCATGTGCGCGCCGGATGAGCGCAAGGTGGCGCGCTCATTGCTCAGCCGCGTCGGGAGGCGTAAGTCCTTAGTCGAGGATGAGTGGTTGTCAAGGGGCTTACGCTCCTTCTTGCAGAATTTGACGACATACCCGAGCTCCCTGTGGAGCGCAGCCTCTTCGACAAGCTCAAGGCGCGCATCCAGCTCGCAAAGCAGATCGATACGGCGCAGCACCGCGTGAAGAAGGAGAAGCACGAGCGGAAGTGGATGCGCGAGGCCGCGGACGCGATGGAGGTCGAGCTCGACTCGGACTTCATGTCGTAGGGTGGGCTATCATGTGCGCGGCGTGCTTTACTGATGTTGCTCTTCTAGCGACTCGGAGAGCGAAGCGCCGAGCAAGCGGCAGAGGAAGGCGGCAAACACGAAGACGGCGGCGCTCAAGGCACAGCTGAAAGAGTCACTAGCGCAGCCACTGGTCGCTCGTGGCGTGTCGACGAAGTGTATCACTTCGGGGAGTCGGCCCATTGTTGACGATTTGTTGGCGGGAGAGAGTACGCATTGCTGTGACTGGCTTGCAGCAGAAGCTAATGATCATATCTTTTCAGGCAATGAATCGCTCATTGGGTTGAAGAAGTCGGAAGCGCGCAATGACCTTGTTCATACCAAGAAGAAAAGAAAGCAGCCGTCAACGGTATGATTAAGTAGTAAAATGTGACGCATTCACGCCCTTGCAAGTCACCTTCAGCCACGCCCAGCCAATATTGCTCTCATTCGTGCGCGCAGACAAAGGACTCGAACCGTTCCAGCAGAAATGAAGCGCGCGTGCACTCAGCGTTGAAGCCACTCCATCGCCTGGAATGTTGCTTTTGTCTGGCCTTCATATCGCTACGCGGCGTGGACCGACGCCTTTTGCGTATTCATGAATCTTGTCGTGCATCAGGTCTGTAGAATGGGGCTTTGACCCGCGAGTGGCACTCACGTGACTCATCTCCGAAACATAAACGCCGACTTCAAAAGGCGCGCACTCGGCTCTCTCCTTCCCCCCGTTCCCCTCTCCACCCACGCCCACATTCGTATTGTGCTCACCTTTCCACTGCTCAACGAGATATGCCCTCCCTCATCGACCTCCCTCAGGAGCTTCACGACTCGATCTGCGACGTCGTCGACCAAAGGAGCCTGGCTCGCCTCGCATCGACCAGCAAAGCATGGTACGAGTCTGCCAAACCCGTTCTCTGGAAATATGTTTGGACACTCGACGCTCTCCTCAAACTCATGCGAGCGGACGCCGGGGATGGTGCGTATAGCGGTGGCATCGTAGCTCATAAACTTATCAATGTCCATTGCAGGAATGGGCGTCGAGAAAGACGGAAAAATGGATGAGGTACGTCTAAATTTGCTGTGGCCAACGAGTTTCTGATGCTCATATCTGCCCGCAGCTCTGGGCAGGCCAACTCCCACTGACCGCCGCTCACTGGGCGCCTGTCTATGAGGTTTCCTCGCTCGTCAAAGAATTTTCGATGAAGAATATTCCACACGTAATCCTGCAAAAGGTCGCCGATTGTCCCCCTCCCACCACTCTTCTGCCGTCGCTTCGCAGATTCTGTGTCGTCCTTGACGACGAAGAGCGTTTATCACTTCTCGTGGGAGGAGGTAACCTGCTCGCCGAGTACATAGAGTTCCTCCAGGCCACCATACCGTCCAACCTCCAGCAACTCATCCTGAAGAACTCGCTCGTGCTCGCTGACATCATGAGTCACTGCACACAGATCACCAGTCTCGCTGTTGAAGACAGTGGAAGCCTTCCCGACGTCTTCTACGCACCCGCCCGAAACTCCCTGCTTCAGTCCCTTCCACGCTGCCAGCACTTGACGATGGTCAACCTCCTCCTGCCGTTTTCTCGCCACTCGGGAGTGATGGAAGTCCTTTCAACCTTGCCGGATCTATGTATCGTCAAGATAGGCTTCAGCGATTTTTCAGGGCAGCCCTGGAATGGCGGCCGTCCGATCTACGCTCAGGGCGCGTTTCCCGCTCTGCGAGTGCTCGAACTCGGCAACATGACTCTTGAGGACGCGGAGGACATCATCGAGACCGGTGATCAGCGGCCCCTGGAAAGCATTTCGGTCACAACTGCGCGGTCGACGGATCCTGGCTCCCTGCACGCGCTCGCGACAGCGCTCAGGCGCCACTGCGATCCAGCGCACCTTCGCCAAGTGATGTTCACCTCGTGCACGTACGAACGGAACCGGGGTTTATGGCCAAGTAACCCCACGCCCTTCACCTTCGAACAGATCGCGCCTCTCACCGCGTTCCCCAATGTCGAAGTCGCCCGCCTCTGCACGTCCAGCGAAATCTGCATCACGGAAGACGAGTGGGAGCACTTGGCGCAATCTTGGCCTCAGCTCCGTCGGCTCGACTTCCTCACCTACGACTTCGCCATGGCCGGCCAGCCAATCCTGTCTTTGGCGGCGCTTGTCTTCTTTGCGAGGTTCTGCCCAAATATCGAGGAGATATGCGTACAGCTTGACGCATCGACCGTCCCGCCCAAGCCATCGTCGCCTTCTGACTGGTCTGCCAATCGACGCGTGCGTATCGCAGCAGCGGCACCGTGCGAGATTTCGCGTGCGGAGGACGTTGTCAAGTTTTTGCGGTCGGCATTCGGAAATGTCACTGTCAATCTGCTATATCTCGACAAGGCGAACGAGATAGGAGACGAGCAGCTCCGTCGGAGGGAAGAGCAATGGGATCTAGTTAGGTCACTGACGTCCGGCGAGCGACCGCAGTCGAATGAGGACTTGATTTGGGACGAGGCTGCTGAGGCATCTGATGCGCAGGATCCGTAGCTGGGACGACTGATATGGACATACTCGAGCGGAGGGCACATGGGTGGGACGTAATCTTGTATAGACTTTCGTGTTGTGAGATATATTGCGTGAACAAGTCGGCGCAGGCTCACGCGCTCAGGCGCGAAGCCCGAGAATTGAGACAGAGTTCGTGGCGGACGCAGACGCAGCGGTGCTGGATCGCTACGATCCACGCGAACCCCTGGTAGAATTACCTTGAATCTAGTCCTGGGAAGAGCTTGACATGGAACTGGAGGGCGAGCGGGTTGCTAATTTGTGGCGTCTCAGAGGCGATTCTCGATGCGACTCCGGCAAATGCCGGTATGATTGATTGATGCGCCTCCGACGAGTCTGCTGCCGATTCCATGTGAAGTCTGCAGCACCCATACATGCTCGAGGTCGCGAGAGAACGCGTCGAAGAATATCCATCAACAGTGCCACTTCAGCTGCTACACCGTCGAAATTATTCCATGGAGGGCCTCCTCGGCGTTCCTCCGAGGGCGCTGTCGGTTGGTTCAGAATTTTGCAGGATCGTCACTCAGCACCTACGCAGACTCAGCGTACCTCGCTCCTTCCTATGTCTTGCATGGTGCCAAGCCAACGCTTGCCTTTGTCCTCCCTCGTCTACACCCTGTCAACTCGCACTGCCCACTCATACAACGCATTCGCAATACCTACTCCGAGGACGCGTTTCGCAAGTTCTCCCCCTGGCTGCGCGGGTCAATCGCATCCTATAGCACCGCCAATCGCAGTGATAACGATGTCTATGCGGTGCCGATCTTGCTACGTGGTGGGAAGGAAGGTAGGATTGGTCATGACAGGGTAGGGCTTAGATGGGCGCGCCGGAAACACGGATACCCCAGATGTAGCACAAAGACTTGGGACGACCCCTTTCCGGAACCCCGCCCAGGGGTCGTTGGCAGCATGACCCACTTACCATACTCTAACCAGCGAGGATTTGCGGTGGCAGTGGTATATAAGACTCGACGCAGTGGCTGACTCACTATCCGCCCCCTCCCTCCGCCCCCCATCTTCTCGTCCCTCTCCCCATACGACAGCACCCCAATTCCAGCCATGTCCGACGAATACGCCAACATCACCCTCTCCGATTTGACACCAGAGCAGATCGACGAGCTCTCATCGTATGGCTACGTTCCTACAGAGTGGATATGTATCTTGTATCTCGTTCTCTTCGGTCTCACCACCGGTAAGGTTGACCCCTTCCCCTTCCATAAACCACCAACTCACCTATCTCCTCAGCCGCTCACTTCGGCCAAACAATCTGGTACCGACAATGGTGGCTCTTTGCGACCGCCGTGCTCTGCGGCGCGCTCGAGTGCCTGGGATGGGCGGGCAGGCTGTGGAGCAATCGCAACATCCTCGCGGACGATCCCTACATGATTCAGTAAGCGCTTCACGATGCTATGCCCAAGGCCATTGCTCACCGCGTCTCATAGAATTGTTACCACGATTATCGCGCCCACGCCACTGCTGGCGGCTAACTTCGTCATGATGGGACGCCTGGTGCGCCGCTTGGGTCCCGCGTACAGCCGTTTGAGCCCACGGTGGTGTGAGTAGTCCTGCCGTTGAACGCGCGCATGCCTTGCTGACTGGTGTTGCAGATACGATTATCTTCTGCTCTTGCGTACGTTGTTGAATACGCCGCTCGCCTTATCTCGCCTAACCCGAGGTTCAGGATGTCATCTCGCTTGTCGTCCAGGGCGCAGGCGGTGGCATCGCCGCCTCCGCAGACGACCACGACGGCGCTGAACTTGTGAGTCACTCGTGCCTTCTGGTGGCGTAATTCAGCCTTTCATCTCCTTGCAGGGCGGCAACATCATGCTCGGCGGTATCGCCTTCCAGCTCGCCGTCATCGTCTTCTTCACGCTCTTCGGCGCCGAGTTCCTCTGGCGCTATTTCACCGACCGCCCGCACCCAAAGCAGGCCGCCGCCGCCGCCTCGTCGACGACGACGCTCACCCCGCCGCGCGGCGCGCTCACGACGCTGCTCAAGCTCACTATCGCGTGCTTGACGGCGACGACGGTGCTGCTGTGCATTCGGGCGGTGTACCGCCTGATCGAACTCTCGGACGGGTGGAACGGCGAGATCATCACGACGGAGGTGTGGTTCAGTGAGTGTTCAGCGACCAAGTGGTATGAGCGAGGACTGATAGATAATGCAGATGTCTTCGATGCCGCGATGGTCGTCGTCGCCATGTACTGCCTCAACTTCCTGCACCCGGGCTGGACGCTGCGCGAGCCAGCGTCCATCATGCAGGAAAAGCCCTTCGAGTACAGCACGGCCACGGTCGCATGAGCGCGTCATCCTCTTCCATGAGCACTCATCGTTTCTAGAGCAGCACGCTTTCGACCTCCCTTTCCCTTCCTCCCCCCTGCTACCCTTTCACACCCGCGGATCACTTATTTGGCACGATTTTACTTATAGATGACGACTCACGAAATGGACACTGCTACTAAAAGGACTTCACATAACTTATTTAGCACCTACTGTAGCTGTACTAGGCAGCGACCTATATGTAGTGAATCCAGAGGCGCACCGAGTCCCGAGCGCCGTGCCCGACCTTAGATTCGAAAGCCGTCAACCGAGTGCGCAAATCACCCACTATCCTTCCTCGGTGCTTACTTAAGGACAAGTAGGTCGAACAAGAGAAGAGTAGGACTTCGACGAAGGAGGATCATCAACCGAGAGGGTTACAGATTCCTGGTACACGTAGTACTAGTAGCTTAGTAGCCTCGTGCAAATCCGCCTCCTCAGGAACACTCCCAAGCACTCTCATCCTCATAACCCCCCGGCCCGACATACTTATTCGTCTTCGGCCACTTGCAATGCGCGCGCCAATACGTCACATTCGCGTCCGCCCCGCGCACGACCTCCGGCGCCACACCCTCCTCCACCCACCGCACCATGCTCATCAGCACATTATCGTCCGCACTCGTCCCCGCGCCGCCCTCCACGTTCCCGATCCGGTACGCGCCGTCGCCGCCGCTGCAGTGCGACATCCCGCTGATGGGGAAGAAGCGGTAGAAGTCGTCCAGCTCGGCGGGCTCTTGGTTGAGGGTGTCTTGCACGAGCTTGTAGTACCGCTTGGAGTTGTCGGAGGAGATCAGGCCGTCCATGAGCCCGTGGTAGTGCAGGACCTTGCCGCCGGAGGCAGCGAAGGCGGAGATGTCGCCCTCGAAGGTCTCGACGTTGGCGGGGTTTTGGGCGCGGGAGACGGCGTAGTCGTCGATGGAGAGCGTCATGGGGTCCCAGGTGGTGTCGTTGTAGACGACGTAGCGGTACCAGTCCTGGGATGTGTTAGTCCGAGGTCGTGGGTGGATTGGGGACGCAGTGAGGATGAAAGCGATAGCGAAGGTCTCTGACAATGTAAATCCAGCTCACCGTTGAGTACAGGAAGGGCTGACCGCCAAACTGGGCAAAGCCGGCAAGAACCTCCGCGCCAGGCTGCAAGCGCGGGTACACGAGCGTGCCGTTCTTATCGTAGATGGGACTGAGCACCGTGCGCACGGTCTCCGCCTGCGTCTCCGTCAAGCAGCCCGTCGTGTTGCCGTCTGCGCAGACGAGCGGCGTCACGTCGAAGTCGCAGAGGTCCGGGTTCTCCAGCACTCCATCGGTCGCGCCGTCGAGCGCATCGCACTGCTTGAGGACCTCCGCGTGAATGTTCTGCGCCCAGAAGCTCGTGGGCACGAAGGTCGGGTCCTCCGAGGTTCCGGTGACGGGCAGGAACGAGCCGCTCCAGTAGAGCAGCCCATTGAAAGCGAAGGCCGGCGCGCCCGCGACGACACCGTCGAAGTCGTCGGGGAAGTCCTGTACGGCTTTGAAGCCCTGCCGACCGCCAGTAGAGCAACCAAGGTAGTACGACTTGTTATGAGGGGCGCCGTAGAAGGTCTCGGTGAGCTGCTTGCCGACGACGACGCCGGTGTGCAGCGAGCGCCAGGCGAAGTCGGTGACGACGTCCGGGTTGTTGAGGAAGGGCTCGCCGGTCATGCCGTCGTGGCCGTTGTTGGCGCCGACGGCTGCGAAACCAAGCGAGGCGGCGTAGTCGATGTCGCTATATTGGATGCCTGCGCACACGTTAGGCCAGAACTGCTAACTCCGGGGTCGATGAAAGCTTGATACTCACATCCCCCGATACCACCATTACCGGTGCTCAGGAAGCGGCCGGTATAGTTTTGCGGGAACCAGGCCTCGAGGCGTATGCCGCTGCGCTCAGAGGTCGTGACGTTCATGGTCGCGCGGCAGAGGTCGGTGCTGACGACCTGATACGACGCCGACCCGCATGATGCAGGGACGTACACGGTCAAGTTCGTACCCGCTGCCACAAACTCCGTCGAGGTGACGGTGACATTGTCGAGGCTTATCTTGTCGATGAACGCCGAGCAGTCCGAGGCGAAGTCATCCTGCGCCTGCGCGGCGCGCAGGAGCGCGAGCGCACCCACCAGCACGCTAGAAACTGAGCGGAAGGGCGCCATGAGGGAGTAGACGAGATCCATGATACCCCACACCCTTATTTATATGCGGAGCAAGCGGGACCACTTCGGATACGTCCCAGCAACGAGAACACGAGGGCCAGAATCAAACCTTGCAAAAGTTCGATGGAGCAGCTTGTGACCGTCGCCAGCAAGGAGAAGGCGGGTAAATTGATCTCGAGGAAACTGACGAGAAGCCTGGCCATGCGGTTCTGGTCATTGACATGACAGAATATACTTGGCCTGCGGAGCCGCACAGGAGGAGGTCATGGTTGCTCTGAGCGAGAGGTCGCATCAAAAAATCTGATAAGATATTCACCACGTGCGCCACCTGTCCGATTCGGATTCCTTCTCCAACTTCCGCGAAAGCCTGTCTTGATATCCACAGTCTCGGTGTCAATCACTTTACAGTCTTTGCGTGGAATAGGCGGAAAACATGTCTGTCGGAGGCGTAGTGCTGACTCACCAGGAGTCGGTAAACGCCGGAGTGACGCCACAAACTTGCCACAAATGAGGCGGCGCTTAGCGCAACTTCTACCTACCAACGCGACACCAGTAAATTTAACCGGCTCCCGTTCCATTTCTTGGTCATGTCGGATACCCTTCCTCCTGCTTTTTCCCTTCCAAGCGCTGGCGATGACCATGCGATCATGACCAGCGCACTCCAGCGCGGTCATTATAGGTGCCGCGGCTCTCGACGTAAATGCCGATCTCCTCTCGACTTCGCCTCTACGTCCGAGCGGGCGTCTGTGGTGAGACGCATCGCCACGCTACGCGATGGCAAGGGCGGGTCGGCGACCCGACTGGACAAGCACGAGCTCGAGGCGTCACTGGGTAGGATCCTCCTGGCGTCGCCGGACTTGTCATCCCTTTCTACTACAGGGCGCGAGGTGAGTACTAATGCAAGTAGTCTTGACTCACGATCTCATCATGACCTCACGCGAGGTTCTCCGTGAGGCGTTCTCATCCGAGTCGACGATCTCTCTCGAAGCCGCCACCCATCACACATACCCAACATCTCCGTGCCCGACAGCTCCGCGGACTCTCTCGACTCTATCATCGCCGCACTCTCCCTCGATCCCGATGGCGATAGTGTCATCGACCGCTGGACCGAATCGAACCTCCTTCCTGCCATGCTGCGCGTCTCGCATATTGTCGACACGTAATGCGTATATCTATCCCACTATACACCACTACCTATTGACGCATATTGTTTCTAATCCTAATAGCGAGCGCTTCTTGGATGTCTGTGTCCCCCAAACAGGCTACTTCAACCTCTCCGTCAAGTCCCGACAGAAGCGTGAGGCCGCTGAGCAGCTCTACGCTCGCAAGAAGGCGAAGGCGGACGGCACCACAAGCTTTACCCCTTCCTCCCACGCAACGGAGGACAAGTCACTCACAAACTACGTGCGTCAGCGATGCGCTCAGCCAACTCTTTCCTACTAATCTACCCGCGCTTCAGAACCAGTCCTCCAAGACCGCGAAGTCTATGCACAACAGCTCCGGCGATCGCCTAGCAAAGGTCGTTATTCCGCCTCAGTCGCGCCTGCCTCTTGCACCCAAGTGGCTTCGACAGTAGACGGTTCTCCGCCTTTCGCCATCCGAGACGGTGCTCCGCCTCTTGCCGTCGACAGTACGCCGCCTCTGATTGTCGACAGGGCTCTCCTCTGGTCATCGACATTTCTCCCCTTCCTCTATACCCTAGGCGCCCGATACACCTACGTTCTTCGACCTGCGGTGCTGTAGCGTGCCTCGCCCCACGATACAACTCTGCGCCGTCCCGCTCCGTCTGGTTCATCCTTCGTCTACGCCGCCTTTTTCGCTCGCCTGGCCCGCCCCTTCTCCGCTCGTCTGGATCTCCGCCATGCATTCTTCACGCCGCTATACGTACTCCACGCCACGTCCACGCTATCGATGCGCACTTCTCAGCGCTGCCTCGTCGCATACTACCGCCTAACCCTTCTCTGCACTCTCGAGACTCTGTATCACCGCACGACATGCTATGTATTTTATCAATTCACTACCGGACAATCCAATGCAAGCTACTGTTCAACCACATATTCCCCGTCGCTGATCTCGGGATTTCTCAAGCGAGAGGCGCGCAGATGACTCCGCCACGCCAATTCTGCCGTCGGTCACACCTCGGGCATACAAAGGAAGATTTCCTTGACCATAGTACAGCGGCTATGTACGCGCGCAGCGAAAATACGCACGCTGAGAGTAGTCAATAAGGCAATATGACGAGGGTAGCGTACGTATGATATAGAACTAGAGTGAACCAGTCGATCATGAACAGTAATGCAAGGAAGCGATGAAGAGGTTATGAAAATAAACGATCTCGTACACCAGCGCCCCACGTCGATGAAGATGGTGCTCGTCGTAGACGCGACAGGAAAATCAGCGCGTCAAAGAATGCCCAACGCCTCACAGAATACCCAAGTCCCTCAGCAGCTCCCTGTCGAACATCGCCGCCACGAGCTTCTTATCCGTGCTCAAGACCGCCTCGAGCGACGTCAAGCCGGACCGATACCTAGTGCCCTGCGCGCTCAGACGGACGACGTCGCCGATAAGCTTGCGCCGAGCCTCTGCAAGGAGGTGAGCATGCAGGAAGGTGGGGAGCATACAGTAAGGATGTGAGTATGCAGGAAGGCAGAGAGAATGCATGCAGAGAAGAACCGATCGCGACGTCGTAGGATTATCGGGGAGAAAGTACGACTGCAAAGAAAAGGCACTCACGCAGCGACCTCCCCTCGACGTCGTCCGATCTTGGTCTCAGCGGCTCGACTGCCTTGAGCCCGAGTGGGATGATAGGCTTGTACAGGTCCAGGATGCGCGCGCGGACCTGCTCGAATTGGACATGGTACGTCGCGCGGCCGATGGCGCAGACGAAGGGGTTGAACTTGGCGTGCGCTGAGAAACCGACGGCCTCGGCCATGCGTTTGGTGAAGGCTTGCTCAGTTAGCTTGTCATGGGCGAGCTGCAAGACAACTTGAGTACGATGCGGGATGTAAGGATGGGTCGTGTGGCGTACCGTAATTCCATGAGAAGTAAGAGAGTTCGAGGGCGCCATCTCGTGCATGGCAGACGAGACAGTGTAGCTTAGGAAATGTTCGCCAACTTTCGCGTCGACCTCGTCGCCGTAGGATAGGATATGGGAAGTGTCACGGAAGAATTGCGAAGACACGTTGCGCAGGGAGTAGGAACTGATGACTTTGTCGAGAGCTTGACGTGCGGCTGGCGCGGCATCTGCGAGAGGTCAGCGCGGTCCTACAGTCCGACGTGCCGTTCACTCACCTTTCTTCTTCAGAAGAGGCAGTCCGGTTGCCTGGGGTGCGTTGTTGACTTTCTGCTTCTTGTTCTTCGACGGCCCGTCGCCGGAGGTGTCACGAGCGACCTCCTTCTCTGCGCGACGTCGCTTGCGCCCGCGATCGGAGCCGTCTTTTGCAGTGGTCTCGGTGGATGCATTCGCGGGTGCGTCGGAAGGAAGAAGTCGCTCAAAGTCCTCCGTCGATAGCTCCGCAGGGATCCGCTCCGAGAGAAGATCGAAAGTCAGGTCGAACTCCGCCTTGTCCTTGACGTCACAGTTAGTGCTGAAGCCGTGTCTTTCGCAGCTGCGGTTGTAAGTGAGCATCGCTGAGCGCAAGCAGGCAGAAGAGCACTCACAAGCTCTCGCAAGCTAGGACGGCCGGTCCGATGAATGGGTCGAGGAGCTCCTTGACCATCGCGCGGGCGGCGTCGATGCCTTCGGTGGCGTCGAGAAGACCGGAAAAGACCTCCAGCGTGTCGGCGGCACCCTTCAAGTGCGTCGGACCAAACCATAGACCGTTGACTTTGCACAGAGCGTTGAAGAACGTGTTGCAGGTCAACGCAGACACGGCAGTCTACGATGGAGAACACGAATGAGTGCGTGACTGACATCAAGGGAGTAGGCAAGTACCTTGAAGATCTCTGGGTGCTCTGCGCAGAGATCGGGGTACGCCTCGAGGACCTGCTCGTCCACGAGCACGTAGAACACGCCGTCGCCTCGCTTCTCGGTTATGTCGAAGTCACTGCGCGGACCTCGAAGCAAGGCGGCCATGGCGCTCTTCATCTTGCGGACGAAGTGCAGACAGAGATCCTTGCGTACAGCCCGAGTAGCGAGCGCCCATAGTAGTCGAGCCAGAACCGCACGAAACATGGCCACATCCCTGCGCATTGTGGCCGCGTAGACGAGTTGTTCGTCGTCCTGTGCGTTGAACTGACGGAGAGATCAGCTGCTTGATCGTCCAGAGAGTGGAGGAGCATACCCGGCTACTCTGACGGAGTGTTATGTGGCAAGAAAGTAGCGAGAGGAAGACTGTGTCGGAGCGCGAGAACGGCGTGGAAGGAAGGGCAGAGAGAGATGGGCAGCATGCCTTCCCGCGCCCAAGAAGTGCGCGACTCCATTATACTCTAGCTTCAGCACCAGGCTCCGCTGTCGCACTAGAAGATAACATCGGAATACAGTCAGTCACGGTACCGCCTGCCAGCTCGTCCGCGCTCTCAGGTTGCGTTCTTCTTGGATCATCCGGCGAGGCGATTTAATACATCCACTCATGGCCGACTGCTCTTCCGTCGGGCTCGCCACTCGGCAGGAGGACATTCGCAGACAACGAGCGGGAGGGAGAGAGGACAAGTGCCTATTCAAATTAGTCTTTTGATTCGCGGAACTTTCCGGTGTGACATTCGACCAAACAAACAACGACAATCACTTTTCAGCCACCCTCACGGCTTGTCAAGAAGGGCACTCACTGCGGACGCTACTCGCCATAAGGCTTCATCGCGAGCCCGTAATAGCTGAATCTTGACGGATCTGACATTCTTACTGCAGAGCTCACGCGCTCCGGGTCGGTTTGACGCCGGAAAGTCTACAGCATCTATAAATTCCAGCCATCCCCTCTGAACCTACAGCATGCAGTAACACATGAGAGACATCGCGCGCGGTAGATATAAAGCCGCTCTCTGGCGCTCGCAACGACGCCTCACTCTTGACTCTCTTTCATCTCATCCCCGCTCCCTCCCAGTCTCCCTCCCTCGCTCCACATCTGCGATGGCCGTCTTTCGGGACGTAATACGAAGTGGCCACAGAGTGATCATGCTACGTGTGTACCTGTGTTGCTGCGACGGGCATTAGCTTGTGGACGCGTGCACCTATCTAGCTGGCTTTGCTGCACCGCAGGCGCTTGACTCGCTCAAGGGGTCCTGTGGTGCTACCACTGTCTTCTGGAACGGCTCAACCTCCTCCTCTCATTCTGACCTCTCTCACCCTCTACCCATCTCTTTCCCTCGCTGTCCGCCTGACCTGCGCAGCTTCATGCCGCCTGGCGCTTCGGCCCAGGTACTTTCTACGACCTCTAACTAGCGGCACTCGACAAGCTCGAGGGGCTCGCCTGGCGAGGGAAATGGGCGCTATATCAGTATCATGGCTCAGAGTTCAGCTTTAATTTGGCTCGCGGTAGAGAGCAAGCACGTGGCTCCGTTTTGTCCCGTTATGGAAGGCTTTGTACATAGCTTGGTACGCTTACTCTACCTTGCGACCCTGCGGGCCTCAAAACCCTCTGCGACAAATCCCCTTCTGAGCCTCTTCTCACGGGCTGTACAGTCACAAATATGGCCCTTCTTGGGTGGCATCAGAAAAGATATTCACCACGTGCGCATCCATGGACCGCCCCCGCGATTCGGAAAGTGTAACTTGCCTTCGTACCACGACGTGCTTGTGCTCGCCCTTCGACCTCCTATGCATCCCGTCGTGCGATCCCCGGAACTGCGCTCTCTCATCTTTGCGGACTGTGGCAATAGGTCTCTGGTCGCGCTGGCGCAAACATGCCATGTTTTCTTTGCGACCGCTGCACCAATAATGTGGCGTTCACTCTCGTCGCTGGGCCCGCTCTTTGGCTGCTTGCCACAATCAGTCGCAAAAATGACAGGCCCGAGTCATATGGTGAGCTCGACGCGACTTGACATCGAGAACAAGGCTCTCATGTCATCTAGATGGTCCTTCACCAGTATCCCCAACCACATCACCTTATTAGGCTACGCAAGTACGCAAGCTTCGTTAAAACACTCTCTTTGAAGGTGTACAAAGGCGTAGGAATCAAGCCCTTCCCGCCGCGCGAGCACGAACGGTCGAATCCTGAGCAACGCACTCTCATTTACTCCGTACTCATCAAGCGCCCTGCGTCCGTCGCGGAAATTCATCCCACAGCGGAGGCCATTTCCGCTATCCTCCCGGCGCTCGACGGCGACGTACTTTTGCCTAACCTTCGGGAGTTGACCTGCGAAGATGTTCCTTCGCTTACCTTTGCACTGCTTCCGCACATCGTACCTCAAAGACTCTCATCACTCAATTACAAAACAAAAAGGCGCCACAAAGACGATGCGGCTGTCACAACTTGGTACCTCGACTTGACCGTTCTCAAGGCGCTACAGCAACAAGCCCCCCAGTTGTCCTCCCTCACCATTACATGCCGCCCATTTCAGCGCCCAACCAATCTGTTCGTCGGCTGCGATGCTCTCAAAATCCTTCACCTGTCCAGCGTGGATCATGAAACTGTAAAGGCGATAGCGCGACTTCCACAACTCCAAGAGCTTCACATTGGCTTCCCTTCCTCCCTACCCTGTGACACTTCCGCGTTCCCGGAGCGCCTCTTTGCGTCTCTGTCATCCCTGACCATTAGCAAAGGACTAGACAGCACAATCATCGCCTTCCTTTCATTGGTCTCGGCCAATCTGGTTTCGGTGACTATCCATTGCACATGTCGAATTTCGCTGCGTTTTCTCTCCGAGAGCCTGAGCAAACACGGCGCAAATATGCGCCAGCTGAAAATCGAGGCCGAAGGGACGGATCTGACCTGCCAGGACGTCGAGCCGCTATTATCCTGCCGCAACCTCGTCGCCGTCTGCATCATTCCATCGCGCCTTGTCGAGCTGGATGGCGCGGGCCTCGCAAGAATGGCAAAGGCGTGGCCTCTTCTAGAGGAGCTCTGGATTCGTAGCGCGGACGAATCGCGCTCTCAGCATGATCTTTCCCTTGCCCTTGTAGATCTTCAAGCTTTCGCGGAATGGACGCCTTGCCTACGCCGCCTGTCGATTGATTTTGATGCGACACAGGTCGCCGCCTTGCCCGAGCACGACGAGCGCTCCGGCCTCGACGAGACTCTGTGCAACCAACGCAGCGCCCTCGCTTACCTCAACGTTGGCTACTCGCCCATCGACGACGCCGACGCCGACGCAGTCGCATCCATCCTCTCCACTTGGTTCCCAGGTCTTCAGGCCGTCGGCTATCTAAGGCGCTACCCCGAGAAGCAATATGGATTCGATGGCTGGGCTCGGGTCATGAACAAGGTCTCTGGTGGGAGGCAGCCGCCTGCTTCGGTCGTTCGTTCGGTTTTTCACCCATAGGCCGTGCGATCCTGTATCGTACGCTGCGTCTTCTTCTCTCATTCGCGTTGGATGCACTTACTACCTTGTGCGCGTATAATTGAGTAGAATTATTGGAGTTAGAGGTAGGATGCCATACACATATATGGACGGGTGAATTAAATGAGAGTTACGAGCTTTCGAATGAAAAGCATCGACCAAGGGAATGTTATCCTATGCTATCTCGATTATATCCAGAGGTACGGCAGATTAGGTATTCGACCCCGAAGAATATACATTAGTGTGTTCGTCAAGCTTCACGAGCACTGCCAGGCCGACTCGTCCTCGTAGGCCCCAGGCCCGACGTACTTGTTCGTCTTCGGCCACTTGCAGTGCGCGCGCCAGTACGTCCCGTTCGCGTCCGCACCGCGCACGACCTCAGGCGCGACACCCTCCTCCACCCATCGCACCATCGACATCAGCACGTTCTCGTCCGGGCTCGTCCCCGCCGCGCCCGCGACATTCCCAATGCGGTACGGCCCCTGCCCACCGACGCAGTGCGACATGCCGCTGATGGGGAAGAAGCGGTAGAACTCGTCGAGCTCGGCGGGCTGCTTGTTCATGGTCTCCTGGACGTGGGCGTAGTAGCGCTTGGAGTTCTCCGAGGTGATGAGGCCGTCTGCGAGGCCGTGGTAGTGAAGGACTTTGCCGCCGGAAGCAGCGAAGGCGGAGAGGTCGCCCTTGAAGGAGTCGACGCCGGCGGGGTTCTGCATCTTGGCGGCAGTGTAGTCGTCGAGGGAGAGGGTCGTGGGGTCCCAGGTGGTATCGTTATAGATGACATAGCGATACCAATCCTATAGATTCTTGTGAGCAAGAACCAAGAGCGAGGCCATGAGCCAAAAACTTACCATAGTGACCGCACTGGGCTGCCCGGTGGACGCGATCAAGCCCGCAAGGTATTCGGCGCCTGGCTGCAGCCGTGGGTATATGAGGCTACCGTCCTTGTCGTAGACGGGGCTGAGTACCGCGCGTACGGTCTCCGCCTGCGTCTCCGACAGGCAGTCCGTTGTGTTGCCGTCCGCGCAGATGAGCGGTGTCACGTCAAAGTTACACAGGTCGGGGTTCTCGAGGATGCCATCTGCTGCGCCGTCGAGCGCGTCGCACTGCCTGAGCACCTCATTATGGATGATCGTGAGCCAGTCTCGAGTCGGCACGAAGGTCGGCTCCCCCGGCGTCCCCATTGTCATAAGAAGCTTGCCGGCCCAGTACAGCATTTCAGTCCAGCCGAAGGCGGGCGCGCCCGCGACGACGCCATCAAAGTCCTCGGGGAAGTCCTGCACCGCCTTGAAACCTTGTCGGCCGCCAGTGGAGCATCCCAAGTAATACGACTTGTTATGCGGGGCTCCGTAGAAGGTCTCGACGAGCTGCTTGCCGACGACGACCCCCGTGTGCAGCGAGCGCCATGCAAAGTCGGCGACGACGTCCGGGTTGTTGTAAAAGGGCTCGCCGGTTATGCCGTCGTGGCCGTTGTTCGCGCCGACGGCGGCAAAGCCCATCGAAGCAGCGTAGTCGAGGTCGTCGTGCTGAACGCCTGAACTCTGATCAGCCGAGATACGTTTCTTGGACATCAGAACTTACATCCTCCCAGACCGCCATTGCCTGCACTCAAAAACCGACCGGTATAGTTCTTTGGGAACCACGCCTCCATACGTATTCCGCTACGCGCGGAGGTCGAGACGTTCATGACCGCGCGACAGAGGTCAGAGCTGGCGACATGGTGCGATGGCCGTTTGCAAGATGCGGGGACGTGCCCTAGGCTCATGTTCGTGCCAGCCGCTACGAACTCCGACGAGAGCACGGTGACGTTGTCGAGGCTGATCTGGTCAATGAGCGCGGAGCAGTCGGAGGCGAAGTCTCCCTGGACATGCGTGGCACCCAAGAGCGCGAGCGTGCTGAGCAGCACGCCGGGTATCGAGCGGTAGGATGACATGAGGATATGAGGAATACCGTGACGTCGTTCATGGCTCCTCGTATTTATACTCATCTCTTGTGGGGACTTCGGTTACATCCCAGCGAAAAGAGCCGATTGTTTTCGTAACATGATAGCATCGTGCTGAACGAACCTCGCTTTAGGCCCATGCCTGTGCCCAGCAAACGCAGAGGTCGTTGGTACCGCTTGCTGGCAGCAATCGAGGGATATTGAGAAAAGGCGCAAGCTGTGCACTGAGTATTCCGAAGGGTTTACCGTGAACAGTCAGTCCAAGGTCGCCAATGATTTTGCCAGGGTCTCCCTAAGCCTGAGGCTTCGCTTTTTCATCAAAAACCCACCGAAGGCGTGCAGCAGGCGCCGGCGAGTGTGGGAGTGGGGTCTAGTGTTGGGGATTGATCAGGAGAACACCAGTCTTCGTTTATCGTCAGCTTCCATCTCGACAACGAGACTGCGCCCTTCGGACGATACGAGTAGCAAACATGCGCCCGGACCTCTGACATCCACGCGCTCGTCTTGAAGCTAATCGGGAGGGAATAGGAATACACGAGCACCAAGATGAGCTGGCAGAGGAAGAGGTAGATCTCTGCATCCCGTACGCAGGGTGAACATGAGAGATGTAGTCAAGTTGTCATCAACCGATCGGGGCACCCAGTCAAACTCGGATCATTCCGAGAGAGCACGTGACAGTTCAACTTTTCGAAACCTCGGTCTGCGCCGTCACCGCACGCACTCGGCGTGGCTTCACCCCATAAGTGTGTACTTGATTAAAACTCTATTTGATTTCTTCTCTCTCTTTCTGTTCCCCTTGCACCGGAATCTCTGGACACGAATTCTCATTGCCTTGCGCTGGCGGGCGGCCTGCCTCCCCTGCCTTTCGACCCAACTTGGGTCGCATTTAGTTCGCGGCTGCCATGCTTATTATTGGAGGAAACGCTTATATGCAATGCAGTTGATATATACGGCCTAGAGGCTGCGGATAGAAGAAGGGAGTAGAAAAAATCATACGAGTGGTAAGGGAGCGCTTTAGGCTCCGCGATAGACGGCGAATATGTCTTGCAGCAAATGAGCTGTTTTCCACGTCTTCAGGCCGCCTGGAATATGCAGAGCTCCAGTGAGGATCCTGGTGTCAATCTTGAGGTGACAGTACGATCCGACGGCTGGCTTCGCGTTATGTACAAGGACTCTGATGGGATGAAGCGGCCAGCGTCTGGTCCCGACTTCGCCTCCAGTGCACCTGCTATTGTGTGCGCACATGTGTGAGAATACCTCTGGTCAGATCAAGGACACCGAGGCCGTATGGATCACGGTGGACTCTGAGGATATAGGGCATCGAACAAGAGAATGTTATTGTCTATCCAGATTAGAGTCAGATGCATAGCAAACTTGATATCTGACTGTGAAGAATATACTATACTGAAGGCGTGCTCCCCATGCTTCACGAGCACTGCCATGCGGACTCATCCTCGTAGGCCCCTGGCCCGACGTACTTGTTCGTCTTCGGCCACTTGCAGTGCGCGCGCCAGTACGTCCCGTTCGCGTCCGCACCGCGCACGAACTCCGGCGCAACACCCTCCTCCACCCATCGCACCATCGACATCAACACGTTCTCGTCCGGGGTCGTCCCCGCCGCGCCCGCGACATTCCCAATGCGGTACGGCCCCTGCCCACCGACGCAGTGCGACATGCCGCTGATGGGGAAGAAGCGGTAGAACTCGTCGAGCTCGGCGGGCTGCTTGTTCATGGTTTCTTGGACGTGGGCGTAGTAGCGCTTGGAGTTCTCCGAGGTGATGAGGCCGTCGACGAGGCCGTGGTAGTGGAGGACTTTGCCGCCGGAGGCGGCGAAGGCGGAGAGGTCGCCGTTGTAGGTCTCGATGTCGGCGGGGTTCTGCGCCCTGGCGACGGTGTAGTCGTCGATGGAGAGGGTAGCGGGGTCCCACGTCGTGTCGTTGTAGACGACGTAGCGGTACCAGTCCTGTTGCTCGGCGTGAGAAGGGGCTGAGGCCGGATGTGCGCATGTGAAAACTCACCTGGGTGTACGAGCTGGGCTGGCCGGTGAACGTGGCCAGACCGGCTAGGTACTCCGCGCCTGGCTGCAGCCGTGGGTACACGAGGTCCCCGTTCCGGTCGTAAATGGGGCTGAGCAGCGTGCGCACGGTGGCCGCCTGCGTCTCGGTCAGGCAGTTCGTCGAGTTGCCGTCCGCGCAGATGAGCGGCGTCACGTCGAAGTTGCAGAGGTCGGGGTTCTCGAGGAGGCCGTCCGCGGCGCCGTCGAGCGCGTCGCACTGCTTGAGCACCTCGTCATGGATGATCGAGAGCCAGGCGTTCGTTGGGACGAAGGTCGGGTCCTCTGGCGTCCCGGTGACGGTGAACAGCGAGCCGCTCCAGTAGATCATCCCCGTGAAGGCGACGGCCGGTGCTCCGGCTACGACGCCATCGAAGTCGTCCGGGAAGTCCTGCACGGCCTTGAAGCCCTGCCTACCGCCAGTAGAGCAGCCAAGGTAGTACGACTTGTTGTGTGGCGCGCCATAGAAGGTCTCGGTGAGCTGCTTGCCGACGACGACGCCGGTGTGCAGCGAGCGCCATGAGAAATCGGTGACGACGTCGGAATTGTTGAGGAAGGGCTCGCCGGTCATGCCGTCGTGGCCGTTGTTCGCGCCGACGGCGGCAAAGCCCAAAGAGGCGGCGTAGTCGAGGTCATCGTGCTGGATGCCTACGTGCGCGTCAGACTGGAGGCTGTCGCTAGATTCAAATATCAAAACGTACAGCCGCCGATACCGCCGTTGCCCGTGCTCAAGAAGCGACCGGTGTAGTTCTGGGGGAACCAGGCCTCCATGCGTATACCGCTGCGCTCAGAGGTGGTGACATTCATGACCGCGCGGCAGAGGTCAGAACTGGCGACCTGGTACGACGGCCTTCCGCACGAGGCAGGGACTCCTTGCAAGGTTACGTTCGTGCCGGCCGCCACGAACTCCGTCGAGAGCACGGTGACATTCTCGAGGTCGATCTTGTCGCCGAATGCGGAGCAGTCCGAGGCGAAGTCGCCCTGGGCATGCGCGGCGCGCAGGACGGCGAGCGCGGTGAGCAGCACACTGGGTAAAGAGCGGAAGGGTGTCATGGGAGAGTATGGACCCTGTTGGCCATGGGCACTCGTATTTATATTCACCACGCGCGGGGCGACTTCGGACGCATTGCAGCAAAGAGAACCCGATGGTCAGAACCAGGATCGCTCGAGGAGGCTGTGACTTGCATCGGACTGAGCGAATTTTCGTCAACCAGTAGCATATTGA